>JAUIMM010000052.1:3627500-3897500 GCA_031769625.1 Taudactylus pleione | reverse complement strand
CGGGTATAATAGGAATTTTTTTTTGTCTCCAACAGCCCTGCCCTGTGGACATATTCCGACCTGGCTGTCAGTGACTGTCATCACAGTCTGTGCTGCCTGATCGGAGCTGAGCTCTGATCGCGGGTGGCAGCGCATGGGGGGAGATGCAGAGCCGTGGAATGCCCCTAGGCATTCCAGATGCCCTAGGCATTTGCTTAGAATGCCTATGCCTAGGGCCGGCTCTGTGGGGTCCCTGGGACGACCGCCCCTGTCGCCCTCCATATAATCCGGCCCTGGCTAGCCCCATTTCCCAAACCCCTTTTTTCTAGATTCAGGAGGATAATGCTAAAAATGTCAACAATTGCAAAACAAAATGACAAAAATATGCTGAAAAGCAAATATATATGAAGGCAATGACGATCTATAACAATGATAATGTCCATAAAATAACGATGAAGCAAATTAGTAGTTCAATCAAATGCTCTAAAAAGAAAACATGAATTATCCATACATGGATGAAAGAAAGATGGTCCAAAATCAAGCATGAACAACAACCAGCTGACATCGTTTACAGGTTTGTAAATGAAGGGATGATCAACCAATTATAGTAATTGCATACAGTAAGAAAAGTTGATCAGAAATGAGTGGCAACCAATAATTGAAGTTAAAATTTACTCAGTGAAAAGCATGTGAATAATATACATAAATAATATAGGTTTGTCCCAAATAGAGTAAAGAATAAAAAAACATATGTGAGAGAAAGGAGTTTGGCAAACTGAATAGGGGCTTGACTGGGGATGTAGTGATGATAAGTAGTGAGGAAGAAGATTGGGGGAAGGACCAAGAGTGACCGGATTTATTATTATTTGTTTAATTGAATTAAGTATGTAAAGTAAAAAAAAAAGTTAAAATACCGGCTTGTTTTAAAATTTGCATTATATTTTATTTATATTGCAGTCAGATTGCGCTCACAAGTCTGCAGCATATTACCACTTACCACAAACTAGTACATCAGTCCTGTATTGGCAAACATCTGCATTCTGGCATACTGAGTTACTGTATGTGTGCTCTAACGCAAGTCTCTATAGTAGCAAGTACTGTAGCCCTAATCCTGAACTCCCACAGATATCTGCTGTAACAATTTTAATTTAATGAAGCTGACACACAGATGCTAGTGAACATGGCAAACCCCCCAATTGGCCAACCTCATACCCTATTGAACATACAAAGAGTTTCCTTTATTCACATCTTCCCATCGCTAGACTTTTTCTATGGTCCCTAATGAATACATGGACATGTGAAGATTTGCACAGTTTGGTAGTTGGTGGAAATGTAAATACGATACAAGGGAAGGTCCCATAGTAGTTAACACACACCACTAGCTCGTAACTGACATCCACTAGACTAATTTATGAATCAAAACATTAATAAAGACATGAAGTGCAAAAAACGTAATGAATTAATCTAAGTAAGACACAAATCTATATAACTGCAGAGGATATGATTGCTGTACTACTTGATCCATTGGTTCCTTCTTGGAAAGTTAACACAATCTCCACAGACTTCATTTTCCCCGAAGCTGTGTGGGGATTATGATATGTGACACAATGCGGAGAAAGAAATCTATATCCAATGACCTCTGAAGAATTAATGAATGGTGCAGCTGAAAAATAGCCGAGAATGGGAATTGTTAATAATACATGATGGATAGTTCAATACCATGTATAGAAGGAAATTCAATTTTTATCTAAGTTGGATGAAGACAGGCAGGCAGGGATTTTTTTTTCCAAGGAGATTGATTTAAGATTCACAGCATGAGGTGTGAGATGCCTTATGGATTCTTTAAAAGCCACAACAGAAATAGAAACTACAAAACAAAGTCAATATCTATTCCTCTCGTACAAGCACAAGTATATATACCCAAGAAACAGCATAGAGACAACAAGACTTATGATACAATTATACTATTATGTTGCTGGGAAACAAATAATGTCATTAGGGGAATTGAGAATGTTCTGACAAGTTGAAGACGCAGCGCACACAAAATAATAAATAATAAAAGGCACAGCGGAAGAGGCTAACACTATCTGCCAGTCTGGGTAACAGAGGGAGTTGTTATCTGACTCTGGACACAGCCGTGAAATACTGAATCAGTTACAGAAACATAGGGTTACTTTTAATTGGCTTCCTGCTTGGACACATGATAATACTTGCCCTACATGTCAGCTTTGTGTTCCTTATTTTAAGAAGTCATATTATGTAGCAAATAGAAAATTCATTCAAGGGTATGTAGAAAATGAGAGAATATACATAGCAACTGGAAATAGAGATGGAACTTTATTAGAGGTTATGTTAGATTAATTGAGGATGGTAACCATACTTGGTGATATCCAGATTGTCCACTCCCAGAGGGGACAGCCAGGTTGACGGTGTGCTATGTAGTATTATTATTAATATTATCCTTTATTTATATGGCGCCACAAAGGCTCCGCAGCGCCTTATACAGTACATAAATGAGCACACAAGAAAAACAGTAATAGTAGTACAAAACAATGCAGGACAAGGACATGATTTATAAACATTGCAGCATAGCACAAGCAGCAGGGCATTTCCAACGAAGTGTTAGGTGTCAATTGAGGAGTTAGGAGTATATGATAGTATAAGTAAGGGGAGGCAAAGCACATGAGGGACGAGGGCCCTACTCATGAGATCTTACATTCTAAAGGGGAGGGGTAGACAGACAGGGGTGACACAGATGGGTAGATAGTGAGAAAGGAGCATGGAGCAGTGGGTTAGGATATATGCCGCGGAATGTGTGTGTTATAAGATGACCTTGTGTTATGTCAAAATTAAGTCCTTCGTTCATCTATTTCTATGACAAAAATAGATTTTTTTTATGTGTTATTTGCATGAAAAATGTACAAAATAAAGTAGTTGCACTTTAATTTTTGTCTGTTACATTTTAGCATCTAACTACATCCAGCTAAAAATGTGGATATTATGGGACTGCCCCGCCATCCTAATAGTGAATATTATAGTCCCGTCTGCTGGATGCTATGCCATGCTCCTGTTAGTGGGTGCTTCTTACATGCTAGGTCCACCCACAGAGAGGTGCAGCCATCCCCAACATGCAGTGGCCACGCCCTCTCCAGGATAGGACTCCCAGGATGTTGCTATACTCGGGTCCAGGATTTCTCTTGGCAGCACTAGAGGGGACCGGCAGAGACAGTAGGGAATGGGGCTTAGAGGTGGGGTAGCAAGTCCATGGGGGGAGGGAGGTGGTTAAGAGTGGAGGAACAGGAAAAGTGGGTGAGAGAAGTAGAGGGTTGGAAGGGAGACGGTGAGAGAAAAAAGGGGTAACAGCAAGTTGAGGAGACTAGAGGGAGGGGATAGGGGTGGAAAAAGTAGGTAAAGCAGAGGATTATGTAGACACTGATTAAGGGGGTTCATTGAAGTAAAGGTGTTCATGCTGTGGATGAGGTAATGAGTGAGATGAAAACAGGAGTGGAGGCTGTGTGATGTGGAGACAGTGTGGATAAATGTGGTTACTTGTTCAAAATACAGGTAAAAGAACAGTGCGGCTAATGTATGAGCACAGCTCCAAAAGTCAAATATAAAGAGAAGTACTTGAGTTGTGGGTGCAGGAATTAGTTACTAAAATAAAGAATGTTAAAGTAGATAGATGTGAAGCAATGGAGAGAGGCAATACAGTACAAACAGGATTTTCAGTAGCATGAAGGCAAAAATTACAATGTACAGAGCCGATCTAGTCAAAGGTGTTTTGAACAACAAGAGCAATAAGTAAGGGCAGCACAGAGTTTGGGAAGTACTTGCAAGGTTTAAGCAGGGAGTGCAGTAAAAAGTTTCCTGGATATACAGTACATACAGCAGCTGTTAGTGATGGCGAATTAGCTTATTCACACAAGTATGTTTGATGTCCTTCAGAAAGCGTTCTGACTTTCAGGATGTTCTCTTTCAGTTTTTCTCCAGTTTAACTCAGGCGTAACTCTGTCTTAGTTATTAAATTGTAAGTACACTTCTAATCTAACACTTTGAAACTAACACTAACTTTAGCAGCCAAAGGCTATGCAGCCTAACAGATCACAGTATGCCACATTTGTGTCATCATGCCACCATCCCCACTGTACAAAATTGTAGTTCTGGGCACTGTGAAGTGGGAGATGGCTAATATGATGCAATTCAGCTTAAATCACATCATCAAGCCATCCAGGACCACTTCAATCAGGGGGGGGGGCAGCAATTGGCCTCCGGGAGACTTGCCTACTTTTATGGGCATTTAGAAGAGCCCCCTGACTTTTGGAAGTCTCTAGGATGTTCGGGAGAGTAAGCAAGTATGGTTATATTTAGGAGTTTTGTTCTAACCCTTTTTTGCCAGCATTGAAGGCTAAAATGTCCCCTCATATTGCGCAGTACAGTACCTGAGTTAATTTAATGATTTACTCATTGCCAGGGCCGTAAAGAGGGGAATGCAAATGATTTTGCCACTAAGGTGCAAGGCAGAGGGGGAGGCACATTACAGCCATGGTGGAACTGTCTTTGGCTTGTGGGGTGCCTGTAGAGATACCTAACTTCCTGCTTGTGGCATCCTCTTCTGTGACTTCACATGTGCTGGTAGTGTCAGAGGCTGGACAAGAGTATTGAAATGCCTTGTTATGGCACTACTCAGGGAAGTATCTAGAACTTTGCTACATTAGCTGAATAGTGGTGGAGGGAGGTTGGGAGTGAGGTTCGGGCTGATTTGGCTGCCCGTAGGTGGATCCACCGTGACATTATTATTTGTATGTGACAGGCAGCCTGGAGGGGACCAGTACTGGCCAATGAGGGTCTGATTCAGAGTTGAATGCAAGTCTGTTAGCAGATACAGTCACATATATTTATTTGTATAAAGAGTTGCATGCATCTATGTTCTGCATGCATATGTATGTGACAGGCAGCCTGTTGCTACCTGTTAATGCTGCTGAACTGCCCAAGGAGATCTTCTACTAAAAGCTTTTCACACTAGCTTAAAGGTAAGTACTGTGTAATACAGTATATATTTATAGAAACAAAACTAATAGATTATATCTACACATAATTTTTCACGTTTCCTACATTCACAGTTGGCGCAGAAAACTTTATTCCTAATATTTTTTTTACTTTTTCTAACTATAAGTATTTAGTTCATCAAATTACCTACCATTATAAAAATATGTGGCTGCATCTGCTAATTGACTTACATTTAACTCTAAATCAGTCTCTTGCTGGCCAGTCCTTGTTAGAGATGAGTGGGTTTGGATTTCAGAGATCCGAACCCACCTGAACTTAGGAGATACAAGGCAGATCCGAGTCGGCTCGGGTTTACCCACCTGACTCGGATCTCAAAACGAGGCAAAACGTCAACATCCCATCGGATTCTCATGGGTTTTGGATTGTATTAAAGGTCCCGCGATCACCGCCATTTTAATTCTGGCTGTGGAGAGTGAAGAAGAAGGAGGGGGCTGTGCTGTGCTGTTGCTGACTGTGTTTAAGGGGCTGGCTACTGTTGTCATTTGTCAGGGGCTGGCTGCTGCATAAGGGCTGGCTGTTGTCACACTTGTTATATGGGCTGTCGGGCTGGATGTTGCCAACTCCATACTAGGGCTGGTTGCTGTGCTGTGCCTATGTTACTCTATCTACTATAATAGGAGCTGTGCTGCAGACAGAAGAGGGGGGCTTCAGTGGCTCCTGTGTCACTGCAGTCCATAAGGGCCGCTGATGTGTTGTTCAGGGGGTGCTCTGTCCATCAGGGGTGCTCTTCACCCCCAATGTGAAAAAAGAAAAAAAATTCTGTGAATGAGTTGCGCAGGGGTGCTGCCTGTGTTTATCAAGGGGCTGCTGGCTCATTCAGGGGTGCTCTCCCCCCACAGTGCAAATAAAAATAAAAAAAATTAAAATAGTTTTTTTTTCTGTGTGTGCATTTGCCACAATTTAACAGCAAAGTAGCTGCGCAGGGGACAGTGCTGCCTATGTAATTTGTCAAGAGGCTGCTGTCTCGTTCAGGTGCTCTCCCTCCCAAGTGCCCCGAAAAATGTAATCCAAACAATCAATCAATGTGTTTTTCTTGTGTGTGTGTGTGTGTGTGTGTGTATGCGCATTAGCAACACTTATCACCAGCAACGTAGCTGTGCAGGGGTGCTGCCTGTGTTGTTTATCAAGAGTCTGGTGCCTCGTTTGGGTGCTCTCCCTCCCAAGTGCCCACAAAAAATGAATCCAATCAATCAATGTGTTTTTTTGTGTGTGTGTGTGCGTGTCAGCCACACTTATCACCAGCAACGTAGCTGTGCTTGGGTGATGCCTGTGTTGTTTATCAAGAGGCTGTTGGCTCATTCGGGTGCTTTCCCTCCCAAATGCCCCCCAAAAATTAATCCAATCAATCAATGTGTTTTTTTTCTGTGTGTGTGCGCATTAGCCATGGAATCACAAAAACCTCTGCTGAGATCTGCATAAACATTTTCAAAGGTGAAAATAGAGGATATGGTTGAAAAAATGGAATAAAGCAGCTAAAACTGCGTCCTCTGATTATAGTTTCCCTACTCCCAGTCCCTACCCATGACCCCTCTACCTGAATTTCAGCGAGGCAGAGGGGCAACTCCATGCAACTTTATTCCAGAGTGCAGCTGCTCCTCCTGTAGCCCATGTCAGAAGATGTGTAGGGGGTGTGGTGATGATATGGACTAAAATGGAGCTCACATCCACTGAAGTGGACAATGAATGCCCAATCTAACAGGGAGGGCAGCTGTAATTTATACACAACACAGGATGGGATGACGATATAGGCTTGGGTGATGGTATAATCTGGGGTGATGTATACATCATCTTCTTCACACAATATTAATTTGGCCCCGCTGGAATCCACCATCACTGGTGTCTCTGTAATTTTTGCACGTAATTGACGGTAAAGGTTTTCTCGTAGAATTTGTAGTTCATTTTGATGGACATAATCTTTTCCACATTTTGGGGAAGCAGTCTCAGGCCGATCACTGACAAGGTTCCCGGCTGTGCTGAAAACTCTTTCTGAGTACACACTGGAAGGTGGGCAGCTCAAGTAAAGCAAAGGCTGTTTTGTGTAAGGACCTCCAAATTGTCTTTTTTTTCCTGCCAGTAGTTATTTACATCTCTTCAGATCTGTGTCCGTTGGGAAGACGAAACAATGTCTTCATCCCTTCTGGGATGAAAATCCACTCCCAGCAGCAGGCATGGCACTCAAGAATAATCAAGAAAGACACAACGTAAGACTTAAACCTTAAATCTGAAATGTTGCATTTGCTGCAATGTTCCGCTTGTCCACATATCATTCTGCTCTGGTTAAGTGGACAGTGGGAACAATGGCAGTTTGAAGGCCACTAACTAACAATGTTTTTTTTATGTCCCTGTACAGGTTGGGAAATGTTTATGTGGAAGATTTGCAAAAGATTATTTTACAGTGAATTGTTTTGGAAAGCAGTCTTCCTGGTCCCCTTCTGGGCTGAAAATGCACTCCTAGCAGCAGAAGTTGGTGCAGGATTCTCACGAAAGACACAATGTAAGACCTTAAGGTGTAAATTTAATTTACTAAAGAGAGAGTTTTTAGAAGTGAGTTTTAGAAGTGATGTTGCTTGCCCATAGCAAATAATTAGATTCTAGCTATTATCTTCTAGAAAGTGCTAGGTAAATTATGTTAAGTAGAATCTGATTGGTTGCTATGAGCAACATCACTTCTAAAATGCACTTGTAAAAACTCTCACTTTAGTAAATTAAATTTACCCCTTAATCTTAAATTCTGTGCTGGTTAGGTGGCAGTTTGGAGGCCACTAACTAACTATGTTTTTTTTAATGTCCCTGTACAGGTTGGGAAATGCTTTATCATGTGGAAAGCACTAATAGAAGTCTTCCTGGTCCCCTTCTGGGATGAGAAAATCCACAAAGCAGCAGCAGACATGGCGTTCAAGGATTCTTCTGGGGCAAGGACTGATGTGAATGAGTAAAAATTTTTTTTGTAAATGCCTCCTTCCCTCCCCTTCTCCCTCATTAATTTACTTTGGAATCGAATAGTGAAATGAAATGTACTACCAATAAGCCCCTCCTGTCCTTGCCTTCAACTACATACATACTCCAACTCAATCAGGCCTCTCTTGAATAATAAAAACATTTGTTTCCTGATGTGCCATGTTGGAAGTTGAACTGCCACGTGTTTGTGCCACCCACTGTTGCCACTTAGCTTAGTCAGTCAGCTAGCTTGGTGCAAATTTTGGGCCTAAACTGGATGAAAACAATATAGTGTGCTGTGAAGTGGTTAAAATTGACTGGAAACGAGTGGAAATAAAGGTTAATAATACTGTAGAAACAAAAACAGGCCCATACACTCACTGGTCATCTCCAGATTGGACTATTGTAACCTCCTCCTATCTGTCCTCCCCAAATCCCATCTCTCTCCTCTCCAGTCTATACTTAATGCTGCTGCACAGCTTATCTTCCTCTCCAAACACTCTACATCTGCCTCCCCTCTCCTACATGCCCTTCACTGGCTCCCCTTCCCTTTTAGAACCCAATTTAAGGTTCTCACGCTCGCTCACAAAGCCCTCACCCAATTTCTCCCATATACATCTCTGATCTCATCTCCCTTCACGCTCCTCTCCGCTCTCTTCGTTCAACTAATGCACGTCGCCTTTCATGCCAGCTGATTACTTCCTCCCACTCCCGCCTCCAAGATTTTGCCCGCACTGCTCCCCACCTCTGGAACTCTCTCCCACTCCCCATCAGACTCTTCACCTCTTTGCAATCCTTCAAATGGGCTCTCAAGACCCACTACTTCATCAAAGCCTTCCAGCTACCATTCTAACTCCCTGCTACATGCTCCTTCCTCCCCATCTACCCCATCTGTGTCAACCCAGTTTGTCCTCCCCCACCTTTTTAGAATGTAAGCTCTCACGAGCAGGGCCATCTACCCTCTTGCGCTTCTCCTTACTATAGTGTAATTTACTTCTTACTCACCACTAGGGCACCTAACACTTGGTTGCTTATACTCTGTTGCTTATCTGGGTGATATGGCCGCTAATATAGCAATATATATTATCCATGCCCTGTATTGTATTGTTCTGTAAGTCACTTGTCTACAATTTGTTTATGTACTTTGTAAGGCGCTGCGGAACACTTGTGGCGCCATATAAATAAATGATAATAATAATAATTTTATGTGAGTTTAGCTGTTTTTATGATTTTTTAAGAAAAAATCCAGAACCAAAACACCAAAACAAAACACGGAAGAGAGGTTTTGGCAAAACCAATCCAGATCCAAAACCAAGGGAGAACCAGATCCAAAACCAAAACAGGGGAGTCGACGCACATCTCTAAAAATAAGCCTCCTATAAAATACAAATATTCTCTCACAATGACAATAAAGTAGATTAAATCATTTGAACCCTTCTGTGGCATTTTATTGAATGAAAACGAAGCATTTAAGACAATTTTAGAGTTAAAATATAGTAAATTTTGTTATTTTGCACTACGACTATGGTGTATGTTTTAATTTGAAGAAGAGGGCTTTATAATACCGACAATGTTTATGGGACAGTGGATATAAACTGTATTCTGAGTATTTGAACCATATAAACTGTTATATTTATTTCAGTAAACAAAAACTGTTTAAACTAAAAAAAAATCTGAGCACTGTTTTGTTCTTGGCTACCATCAATATAGATCCATCCATCATCATCACTGTCCACTGCCACAAGCACATACACTGTATGCAGTTTGAAGCTGAATACATTTATGAATGGGAGAGTTCTAGCTATAAACTGTAGTATATACTTGTCAACATAAAAGTAGAATATACTGAGTATTTATAATTAAAGAAAGCAGTTTTTAAAACTTACTAAACAGACAGAAAATTTTCGGTTGGAATAATAATAATAATAATAATAATAATAATAATAATAATAATAATAATATATATTAGGGGTGTGCACCGGCCACTTTTCGTGTTTTGTGTTTTGGTTTTGGATCTGGATCTTTCTTCGTGTTTTGGATCTGGATTGTTTTTGCCAAAACCACCCTTCCGTGTTTTGGGTTCTGGGTTTTGTGTTTTGGATCTGTATTTTTTTTAAAAAAAGCATAAAAACAGCTAAAATCACAGAATTTGTAGGTTTTTCTGCTCCTATGCTATTATTAACCTCAATAACCTTAATTTCCACTCATTTCCAGTCTATTCTGAATACCTCACACCTCACAAAAGTGTTTTTATGTCCAAAAGGTTGCACCGAGGTAGCTGGATGACTATGCTAAGCGACACGAGTGGGCGGCACAAACACGTGACCCATCTAGGCGTGACACTGCAGTGGCAGACAGGATGGCATTGAAAAACTAGGCCCCAAACTGTACATAATGCAAAGAAAAAAAAGAGGTGCAAGATGGAATTGTCCTTGGGCCCTCCCACCCACCCTTATGTTGTATAAACAGGACATGCACACTTTAACAAACCAATCATTTCAGCGCCAGGGTCTGCCACACAACTGTGGCTGAAATGATTGGTTCGTTTGGGCCCCCACAAAACAAGCTGGCAATTTATCTGTCCCTGCACAAACTGGCTCTACGGAGGCAAGATGTCATCCTCATCCTCCTCATCCACCGATTCCTCACCCTCTTCAGTGTGTACATCCTCATCCTCACAGAGTATTAATTCGTCCCTGCTGGAACCACAGGTCCCTCTGTACGTTCTGGAGGCTGGTCTCCCTGGAAGAGTTGATAATTCATTTTATGAACATCATCTTCTCCACATTTTGTGGAAGCAACCTCCTACGCCTTTCGCTGACAAGGTTCCCGGCTGCACTAAACACTCTTTCGGAGTACACACTGGAGGGGGGGCAACTCAGGTAAAATAGAGCCAGTTTGTACAGGGACCTCCAAATTGCTTCTTTTTCCTGCCAGTACAGGTACGGACTGTCTGACATGCCTACTTGGATGCTGTCACCGATGTAATCCTTTAACAGACAGACGCACACGCTTGTCGCTGCTGCTTTGAGGATTCAAGTGTGGCTACAGCCCACACAATTCACAAAGACAGAAAAAAAAAAAGAATATTTTTATTGTTTGTGGAGCACACTTTGAGGGTTACACCACCCTTTAACAGACAGACGCACGCTTGTCGCTGCTGCTTTGAGGATGCAAGTGCGGCTACAGCCCACACATTTCACAAAGACCGAAAAAAAAAGAACAATATTTTAATTGTTTGTGTAGCACACTTTGAGGGTGTCACCACCCTTTAACAGACAGACGCACGCTTGTCGCTGCTGCTTTAAGGATGCAGGTGCGGCTACAGCCCACACAATTCACAAAGACAGAAAAAAGAAGAATATTTTTATTGTTTGTGTAGCACACTTTGAGGGTGTCACCACCCTTTAACAGACAGACGCACGCTTGTCGCTGCTGCTTTGAGGATGCAAGTGCGGCTACATCGCACACAAGTCACAAACACATTAAAAAAATAGTTTTTTATTTTTTGGAGCACTTTGAGAGTTACACCACCCTTTAACAGACAGACGCACGCTTGTCGCTGCTGCTTTAAGGATGCAGGTGCGGCTACAGCCAACACATTTCACAAAGACCGAAAAAAAAGAACAATATTTTAATTGTTTGTGTAGAACACTTTGAGGTGTCACCACCCTTTAACAGACAGACGCACGCTTGTCGCTGCTGCTTTAAGGATGCAGGTGCGGCTACAGCCCACACAATTCACATAGACAGAAAAAAGAAGAAGAATATTTTTATTGTTTGTGTAGCACACTTTGAGGGTGTCACCACCCTTTAACAGACTGACGCACGCTTGTCACTGCTACTTTAAGGATGCAGGTGCGGCTACAGCCCACACAATTCACATAGACAGAAAAAAGAAGATGAATTTTTTTATTGTTTGTGTAGCACACTTTGAGGGTGTCACCACCCTTTAACAGACAGACGCATGCTTGTCGCTGCTGCTTTGAGGATGCAAGTGCGGCTACATCGTACACAAGTCACAAACACATAAAAAAAATGTTTTTTATTTTTTGGAGCACTTTGAGAGTTACACCACCCTTTAACAGACAGACGCACGCTTGTCGCTGCTGCTTTAAGGATGCAGGTGCGGCTACAGCCCACACAATTCACAAAGACAGAAAAAAAAAGAACAATATTTAAATTGTTTGTGTAGCACACTTTGAGGGTGTCACCACCCTTTAACAGACAGATGCACGCTTGTCGCTGCTGCTTTAAGGATGCAGGTGCGGCTACAGCCCACACAATTCACAAAGACAGAAAAAGAAGAAGAATTTTTTTATTGTTTGTGTAGCACACTTTGAGGGTGTCACCACCCTTTAACAGACAGACGCACGCTTGTCGCTGCTGCTTTGAGGATGCAAGTGCGGCGACATCGCACACAAGTCACAAACACATTAAAAAAATAGTTTTTTATTTTTTGGAGCACTTTGAGAGTTACACCACCCTTTAACAAACAGACGCACGCTTGTCGCTGCTGCTTTAAGGATGCAGGTGCGGCTACAGCCCACACATTTCACAAAGACCGAAAAAAAAGAACAATATTTTAATTGTTTGTGTAGAACACTTTGAGGGTGTCACCACCCTTTAACAGACAGACGCACGCTTGTCGCTGCTGCTTTAAGGATGCAGGTGCGGCTACAGCCCACACAATTCACAAAGACAGAAAAAAGAAGAATATTTTTATTGTTTGTGTAGCACACTTTGAGGGTGTCACCACCCTTTAACAGACAGACGCACGCTTGTCGCTGCTGCTTTGAGGATGCAAGTGCGGCTACATCGCACACAAGTCACAAACACATTAAAAAAATAGTTTTTTATTTTTTGGAGCACTTTGAGAGTTACACCACCCTTTAACAGACAGACGCACGCTTGTCGCTGCTGCTTTAAGGATGCAGGTGCGGCTACAGCCCACACAATTCACAAAGACAGAAAAAAAAAGAACAATATTTTAATTGTTTGTGTAGCACACTTTGAGGGTGTCACCACCCTTTAACAGACAGATGCACGCTTGTCGCTGCTGCTTTGAGGATGCAGGTGGAATCTAGACGGGATTTGGAACCGAGGACACACTACCTCCATCAATTGTCTAAATCCCACTGCACTAATGTCGGATACCGGACGCACGTCTAACACCAACATAGCAGTCAAGGCCTCAGTTATACGTTTTGCTTCAGGATGACTGCTGTCGTACTTCATCCTCATCGCTAGGGACTGTTGGAGGGTCAATTGTTTAGTAAAAGTAGTGATGTTCCTACTTCCTCTCTGGGATGATGAACAACTCCCAGCAGCAGCAACAGCACTAGGAGGAAGTGTTCTTGATCTTTCCCTATTTTATTTTTATCGGAGAAAGTTTGGTCCTCCATTTATGTTATATTGATATATATACGTGCGGCTAAAGCGCACACAAACACAGAAAATATTTTTTTATTTTTGCTGGAGAGTAGTGCACTTTGTGGGTTACACCACCCTTTAAGAAATGAGCCAGCCGGCTCTTTACTTATGGGACACAGGCGCACGCTTGGCGCTGCTCCTTTGTTGATGCACGTGCAGCCACAGTGCACACAAGTCACAAACACAGAAAATATATATTTTTTTGGTTTGGAGTGTACTTTGGGGGTTACAGAACCCTTTAACGGTCAAGCCAGCCGGCCCTTTACTTATGACACAGGCGCACGCTTGGCACTACTTTGTTGATGCACGTGCGGCTACTGCGCACACAATTCACAAACACAGAAAATAATTTTTTTTTTGGTTTGGACTGGAGTGTACTTTCGGGGGTTACAGCACCCTTTAACGGTCTAGCCAGCCGGCCCATTACTTATGACACAGGCGCACGCTTGGCACTACTTTGTTGATGCACGTGCGGCTACTGCGCACACAATTCACAAACACAGAAAATAATTTTTTTTTTGGTTTGGACTGGAGTGTACTTTGGGGGTTACAGCACCCTTTAACGGTCAAGCCAGCCGGCCCTTTACTTATGACACAGGCGCACGCTTGGCACTACTTTGTTGATGCACGTGCGGCTACTGCGCACACAATTCACAAACACAGAAAATAATTATTTTTTTGGTTTGGACTGGAGTGTACTTTCGGGGGTTACAGCACCCTTTAACGGTCAAGCCAGCCGGCCCTTTACTTATGACACAGGCGCACGCTTGGCACTACTTTGTTGATGCATGTGCGGCTACTGCGCACACAATTCACAAACACAGAAAATAATTTTTTTTTTGGTTTGGACTGGAGTGTACTTTCGGGGGTTACAGCACCCTTAACGGTCAAGCCAGCCGGCCCTTTACTTATGACACAGGCGCACACTTGGCACTACTTTGTTGATGCACGTGCGGCTACTGCGCACACAATTCACAAACACAGAAAATAATTTTTTTTTTGGTTTGGACTGGAGTGTACTTTCGGGGGTTACAGCACCCTTAACGGTCAAGCCAGCCGGCCCTTTACTTATGACACAGGCGCACGCTTGGCACTACTTTGTTGATGCACGTGCGGCTACTGCGCACACAATTCACAAACACAGAAAATAATTTTTTTTTTGGTTTGGACTGGAGTGTACTTTGGGGGTTACAGCACCCTTTAACGGTCAAGCCAGCCGGCCCTTTACTTATGACACAGGCGCACGCTTGGCACTACTTTGTTGATGCACATGCGGCTACTGCGCACACAATTCACAAACACAGAAAATAATTTTTTTTTTGGTTTGGACTGGAGTGTACTTTCGGGGGTTACAGCACCCTTAACGGTCAAGCCAGCCTGCCCTTTACTTATGACACAGGCTCACGCTTGGCACTACTTTGTTGATGCACGTGCGGCTACTGCGCACACAATTCACAAACACAGAAAATAATTTTTTTTTTGGTTTGGACTGGAGTGTACTTTCGGGGGTTACAGCACCCTTAACGGTCAAGCCAGCCGGCCCTTTACTTATGACACAGGCTCACGCTTGGCACTACTTTGTTGATGCACGTGCGGCTACTGCGCACACAATTCACAAACACAGAAAATAATTTTTTTTTTGGTTTGGACTGGAGTGTACTTTCGGGGGTTACAGCACCCTTAACGGTCAAGCCAGCCGGCCCTTTACTTATGACACAGGTGCACGCTTGGCACTACTTTGTTGATGCACGTGCGGCTACTGCGCACACAATTCACAAACACAGAAAATAATTTTTTTTTTGGTTTGGACTGGAGTGTACTTTTGGGGGTTACAGCACCCTTAACGGTCAAGCCAGCCGGCCCTTTACTTATGACACAGGCGCACGCTTGGCACTACTTTGTTGATGCACGTGCGGCTACTGCGCACACAATTCACAAACACAGAAAATATATTATTTTTTTAGCACTTTTGGGGGAGCACCCCTGATGGACAGAGCACCCCCTGGACAACACTACAGCACCCCTTTAGGACTGGGACACTGCACAGGACTTTGGAGTGGACACAGCCCCTATGGAGAACTGACTGCACAACACAGTCCAGCCAGCCCCTATGGACTTTGAAGTAGTGGACACAGCCCCTATTAACAACAGCAGCACAGCACAACACAGCCAGCCCCTAAGGACTTTGAAGTAGTGGACAACAGCAGCACTACACTACACTACACTACACAGCCCTAACTCCCACCCTCCCTCTTCACTGTCCACAGCCGAGTGAGAAAATGGCGCCGACGCGGGTACCTTATATAGGATCCAAAACCCGCGAGACTCGGAAGGCGGGATGATGACGTTTTGCCTCGATTTCAGATCCGAGTCAGGCGGGAAAAGTCGAGCCTGATTCGGATCGGACTCGGATCGGGGGGGCTCGGGGGGGTTCGGATTTCAGAAATCCGAACCCGCTCACCCCTAATATATATTCAAATACACAATACCACACCTGTTGAGATACGTACTTATTGAAAAACAGGCTATTTCTGCCTCAGTAAGGATAAAAAGTTAATTAAAAAAATGCAGAATTTGCATGTGCACAGAGCTTTTTATTGTGTCAAATGTTCCTAATAGTCCATCACACCTACTTTTTGGTTTTTCAAGCTGACTTGGGAAATCAATCTGCACTTAAGTTTGTGGAATTGAAAGTCTGAGGGCTAAATTATTATTATTATTATTATTATTATTATTATTATTATTATTATTATTATTATTATTATCATTTATTTATATGGCGCCACAAGTGTTCCGCAGCGCCTTACAAAGTACATAGACAAAAAAGTAACCATTGACTTACAATACAATACAATACAATGCAGGACATGAATAAGCATTGCTATATTAGTGACATTAATGCCCGCATAAGCAGCCAAGTGTTAGTTGCCCTAGTTGCTAGTAAGAGATAAATTAAATTACAGTAGGGAGAAGCACAAGAGGGTAGAGGGCCCTGCTCGAAAGAGCTTACATTCTTTAAGGGAGGGGAAAACAAACAGGAGTGACACAGAATGGGGTGGGCGGGGAGAAAGGAAGATGTAGCAGCAAGTTAGGATGAGAGCTAGAAGGCTTTAATGAAGTAGTGGGTCTTAAGAGCTCGTTTGAAAGATGGTAGAGAGGTGCAGAGTCTGATAGGGAGAGGGAGGGAGTTCTAAAGCTGAGGAGCAGCACGGGCAAAGTCTTGGAGGCGGGAGTGGGAGGAAGTAATCAATTGGCATGAAAGGCAGCGTGTATTAAGTGAACGAAGAGGGCGGACAGAAGAGTGAAGGGAGATGAGATCAGAGATGTAAATGGGAGAGGAATGGGTGAGGGCTTTGTAAGTGAGTGTGAGAGCCTTGAATTGGGTTCTGAAAGGGAATGGGAGCCAGTGGAGGGCTTGCAAAAGAGGGGAGGCAGATGTAGAGCGTTTGGAGTGGAAGATGAGCTGAGCAGCAGCATTGAGCACAGACTGGAGAGGAGAGAGATGGGATTTGGGGAGGCCAGCTAGGAGAAGGTTACAGTAGTCCAATCTGGACATGACCAGTGAATGTACAAGGGTTTTGGTAGCATCCTGGGTGAGAAAGGGTCTGATCCTGGAAATATTCTTGAGATGGAAATGACAGGACTGCGAGAGGTTCTGAATGTGTGGTTTGAAGGAGAGGGAAGAGTCCAGGATGACTCCAAGACAATGCACTTTGGGACTAGATGATATAGTAATGCCATCTATTAATAAAGAAATAGTTGGACATGATGTTATGTGGGAGGGTGGGAAGATTATCAGCTCAGTCTTAGACATATTAAGTTTGAGAAATCGCTGGGACATCCAGGAAGAGATAGCAGAGAGACAGTTAGAGATACGAGTCAGTAGAGAGGGGGAAAGATCAGGTGAGGAAAGGTAGATCTGAGTATCATCAGCATAGAGATGATAATGGATGTCAAAAGAGATGATGAGTTTACCTAGAGAAGACGTATAGAGAGAGAATAGGAGAGGTCCAAGAACAGAACCTTGGGGAACACCTACTGTAAGAGGCTGTGGGGGGGAGGAGTTGCCATGAGAGGAAACAGAGAAGGAACAGTCAGAGAGGTAGGAGGACAGCCAGGAGAGAGCAGTGTCACGTAGACCAAGGGAGTGAAGGATATGCAGCAGTAGAGGGTGGTCCACAGTGTCAAAAGCAGCAGAGAGATCAAGGAGAATGAGCAGAGAGTAGTGGCCCATGGATTTGGCAGCAAGGAGGTCGTTGCTGACTTTTGTGAGGGCAGTTTCAGTGGAGTGGAGAGAACGGAAGCCAGACTGAAAAGGGTCAAGGAGGGAGTGGGAGGAAAGAAATGTGGTGAGGCGGTTGTAAACAATACGCTCAAGGAGTTTGGAGGCAAAAGGGAGGAGAGAGATTGGTCGGTAGTTAGAGAGAATGTTAGGATCCATGTTAGGTTTTTTAAGAATGGGGGAGACACGGGCATGCTTGAATGCAGAAGGAACAGAGCCAGATGAGAGGGAGAGATTAAGGAGGTGGGCAAGATGGGAGCAGGCAGAGGGAGAGAGGTAGTGGAGGAGGTGGGAGGGGATAGGGTCGAGGGGAGAGGTGGAAGGGGGGGAGGACTGGATAAGGGCCTTAACTTCCTCTCCAGTCACAGGAGAGAAGGATGTCAGAGTCTGTAAAATGGATGGGGAAGGGTGATCCGGGAAAGGAGGAAGTGGAGAGCTGGGGGACTGGTTGGATATGATGTCCTGACATATGGAATCAATTTTAGATGTGAAATAGGTAGCAAAGTCAGTGGCAGAGAGCAAGGAGGGGAGACGAGGAGGGGGTGGGCAGAGGAGGGAGTTGAAGGTGGAAAAGAGACGCTGGGGATTTGAGGACAGGGAGGAGATGAGATTCTTGAAATATGACTGTTTAGAGAGGGAAAGGGCAGCACTGTAGGATGACAGCATGAATTTGAAATGGAGAAAATCTGCCTGAGAGCGTGATCTTCTCCACAGTCGCTCAGCGGTTCGTGAACATTTTTGCAGGTATCTGGTGCATTTGGAATGCCAGGGTTGAGGTGTGAATTTGCGAGGGTGATTAGTGATCGCCGGAGCAACAGAGTCAAGAGCAGAAGTAAGGGAGGCATAGTATAGGGAAGCAGCTTGTTCAGAGCAGGAGAAAGAGAGGATAGGGGAGAGAAGTGAGTTAAGTAGGGAAGAAAAGAAAGCAGTGTCGATAGCTTCAATGTTACGCTTAGTGATAGTAGCTTTCGGAGGTAGTGGAGGGGAAGGAGAGAGGGATAGGTTAAAAGAGAGGAGGTGATGGTCAGAGAGGGGGAATGGGGAATTGGAGTAGGCAGAAATATCACAACGGTGAGTGAATACCAGATCAAGCAAATGCCCACTCGCATGGGAGGGTGAGGAGGTCCATTGGGAGAGTCCAAATGAGGAAGTGAGGGTGAGTAGTTTGGAGGCAGCAGATTCTGTGGGGATATCAATAGGAATATTGAAGTCACCGAGGATAATAGAGGGAAGGTCTGAGGAGAGAAAGTGAGTGAGCCAGGAATCAAAGTTGTCAAGGAACTTGGAGGGAGGGCCAGGGGGACGGTAGATGACAGCTACTCTGAGGTGTACTGGTTGGAAGAGGCGTATAGCATGAACTTCAAATGTGGAGAATGTAAGGGATGGTTCTGATGGTATATGTTGGTATGAGTAACCAGGGGATAGAAGGACCCCAACACCACCACCATGGTGACCCCCAGGCCTGGGGGTGTGGGAGAAGGTGAGGCCCCCATAAGAGAGAGCTGCAGGAGAAGTGGTGTCAGAGGGTAAAATCCAGGTTTCAGTAATGGCAAGGAGATTCAGGGAGTTGGAGATGAAAAGGTCATGGGTGGGGGCCAGTTTGTTACAGACTGATCTGGCATTCCAGAGGGCACAGGATAGAGTGACAGAGTTGATAGGAGAGAGGTGAATGAGATTATCAGGGTTGCTATAGCGTGGAGATGAAAATACTTTGGCAGACCGAGATGGATAGAGTGTAGGGATCATGCGTGCTCCTGTGCTAGGAGGGGACCCTGTAGGAAGTGGGCAGGGAGGGAAGTTAAGGAGACATGAATGAAAGTGGGGCAAAGTGACAGGGAGATAAGTAAGGGAGGAAAGATTACCAGTGGGGTAGTAGGATCCTTGAGGGGTATAAGAGAAAGAAAATGGAGTAATGGGAGAAGAGGGGGAGGAAGGCAGAGAGAGAAGGGGAGATAGGAGGAGGTGGAGGAGACCAGGGGGAAAGGATAGAGGTGGAGTCAGAGGGCAGAACAGAAGATTAGTCAGAAACTGAGTGAAGGGAGGAGTTGAAGACAACATGGTCAAGGTAAGGATGAGGTAAAGTGTCAGCACAACAAAAATATATTATAGAGTTTTGAAAAAGTGGAGATAAGATGGGCGCAGAATTAGAATTTTAGAGTAGAGAGTAGCAGTAGCTAGATTATGTAAGACTAGGCCAAAGAGCTAATGTTAAAAGACATTATTATAGAGTTAAGCTGATATTAACAGTATTCAGTAAGATTATCTGTTAAGCACAGAGGCAGCACAAATAGCAGCAAGTGATTGCCAGAGTTTTTGTAGCAACCAGAGTTCAGTGTTGAAAGTCCAGGTTATGCAGTCAGCAGGAATTTGTAGCAGTGAGATTTTAAAATCACCTTTGTTGATGGTTTTTCTCCAAATCTAGATTAGGTTTTTAGAAGTACAGATCGGTTGTTTCCCTTCTGTTCCACTTTGGTTCAACGCTGGTGTAACGCCAGTATTAATCTTAAAATGCACTTTTGAATAGTGCACTTCTGAATGGGGCACTTCCAGCCAGGCTATTCCAGCCTACTAAAATATACTACAAGTCGTAATTATCATTTGAAACAACTGCACATCGACTCACATTATCGGCGGTTTTAACCTCCATCCTTCCGGAGTTACTAATGAGCAGTGATATGCGGTCAGGTGAGGCAGAGCCTTTCCTGTTATACTTAGGTATACTTCGCAGTTTTTACTATAAAAAATATAAAAAAAAATTTTATAGTCACAACTCTGGAGTAAAACTTGTATGGCAGGTGAGGCACTGCCTCCCCTGTCTATCTCTTCTGCACATCCCTGATCATAACACACCAAATTTCCAGCACTATATACTGCTGCACCTTTGTATAATGCCCACATGAACCCTCGGGTTCATATATGTATCTGTAAATCTGGCTCTAGCCAGTGCCTCCCAACCATTTACCTCACCGCATGTCACTGCTAATAAGTTGTTTGAAAGGTGCTTTAAAACCTGCCGGCAATGCATGACAGATTTCCAATGGCCAAATCTCTCATCCGTCAGACATGAGAGACCACTCCTGATTGGCTGGCCCTCTTTAACATTAACAGGCACCTTTTTATTAACTTTTATAGAACTCTCTGGCCAGCGCTGGCAGCTTCAGCTGTGTGAGGGTGATAAATTAACAATTAACTCTGCCGGCGGCCTGGCCCCCTCAGCTATCCGGGCCCGGTACAGGAGTATTTATTGTTTCCCCCTGATGGCGGTCCTGCTGATACTGTAGGTTGATTTGCTCCTGACAAAAAAAATTAACCCTAATGTATATGTGTGTACATGTGGTAGGAATTATAGATGTAAGCTCCATTGGCCACTGGGCCAGGGACTGATGTAGATGGCCAAATATTATCTGTAAAGCACTGCAGAATATGTATGGGCTATAAAAATAATTTAATAAAGAAATAAATAAAAATAATTTGTTTTCTGTTGTTTGTTTTTCACTGAGGTTGTAAAGGCAAGATACAAGATATTCTCAAATTGACATTGGTTTAAGCTAGCTCAAGTGATTTTCTTTAGTAAATGTAACCCTGACTGTAAATTTGTATGGTGGGAAGAGTTAAAATATAAATCTAAGTCTGGCCTACTAACATTTTAGGGGCACTACTTTGTTTAAATATTCCTTCTACAACACTATTTGGATTAGCCTCATTTAAGTTTTAAATTATTCACAAGAGTGTAGGACATTGGCAATGACTTTATTACATGTGCTATTTGTATGTGTTTGCTTGTATTACATTGGCCAGTTCATGCTTTTTATAAAAGCTATGGTTGAGGTTGTCACCAAACATTTATTTTTTGCAAAAATGGCTGCTTTGCTTCCTAACAGAGGGTATGACCACTAATATCATCCTTGAAAGACAGTTCAGGCGATACATTTTAAGGCAGTACTTTGTGGACGATCAACGAAGCACTGCTCTGTCTAAATTGAACGTTTTGTGTTTATAATATATACTGGTCATGTAATAATAGAGGATTAGCTAGCTTTAGAAAGAAATATGTTCACATTTCTAAATGCAGAAAGGAAACAAGTCAGACCACCATCAGTATGGTACAATGCAGATGTTCTGACTCTTCCAGAGAAGAAAAATTGAACTCTGGATTTGTAAGTTGGCAGAATTTGTCACAAATATTTCTTTGCTCAGAACAGGGGCTTCTGTGTGCAGCTGTGTCGTAAATTTGTCAAGGGCTGTCTTAGAGTGATGGGATCAGCTGTAACATGTATCTTAAAATGCGAGTATACAGGACGTGTATCATTGTTTGTCCTATAACACATTGAGCTTGATATATTTTGTTGTACTTTTGCTTACATCTGTATTTTTATCTGGGCATATCTTATTCAAACAAATAACTTAGAGACATGTAATGTGGCCCGCCGAGCAATTGTGTTTGGCCCGTTGCCTCTTACTTACCTCATTACTTTGTATGCAGTCCACTTAGTGGATAAAAATGTGCGATGAGACCTTGACGTCTAGCGTGTCAGAAGACTCTATGGTATCCTGATATCGCCGTCTGTTTCTATGACAGTCCCTCTTTCCTGACATCTTACTGCTCCAGAATGTATAGTGTAGGAGGAAGGAAAGTTGTAGAGACCAACGATCATCCTTTTGGAAAGGGGAAGGGGGGACAATTGGTAGAGGGTCGTCCCCATCTACATGGTTTCCAGCTTACCATGAATTTGCACTCCTCGGAGTGGGACCTAACAGCCAGTGCAGAGTAGCGAGTGGGCATCAGCTCACTGAGGGCCTGATTCAGAGCCGGACGCTCTGACCAGAGCGCTCGCTCTGAATCAGGGCCCTCCTACCTAAAAATGGAGCGGCCTCCTGGCCGCTCGCATAGCTGTGGGTGACCACCCACAGCTTATGCGAGCGGCCAAAATGATGGTCGAGATGGTCATGGCCATCGCGACCATCGGGCTTGCGACGAGACCCTGCGGTAGGGTCTCGCTGCCGCAAGCCCAGGAGTGCTTTTGGCTCTATCAGAGCGTCCAGCATCAAGGTATGGTCAGGCTGGTGCACAATCCGACCACCTTCCCCACTGTTGGATCTACAAATGGTGACTGTATCATCTTATGCAGGCCACTGTGTCTGCGCGATAGATGTTAAAAACATGCAGTATGCGTTCCATATGTATTGTATAGACAACACTATATTTGCTGCTAAAACAGATCAATGGTAATTATATCACCTGATACAGATCACTGTTTTTGCCTCTGTGTTCATGACATGTGCAATGTGCTTTCTATCTCATACCCCTTTTACACCATAGCTAAAACCCGGGTTATTGCAGGGTTAACCCGGGTAGCTCCTTGGTGTAAAAGGGGACAGGGTTGGATTCCTGGGTCGAGTGACCCAGCAATCCAACCCAGGTAACTTGCAGGGTTTAACACGGGAATGACCCGTGAAACCCTGCAGTCTAAACGGCGCTATCTGGGTCATGATGACCTGGAGCACGCCGCATGCCGGCCAATTGGCCGGCTTCAGTGGCGCTTGGAGATGACTTAATCTCCAAGCGTTCACTTCCACACCGGAAGAGCCGCGTCACTGCAGACCCGGGTCCGGTGTGAACGGCGCCGACTTGGGAATATCCAGGGTCGGTGCCGACTAAATTCCGGGTCTGATCCAGTTTGGAACCCTGTTCCAACCTCCGGGTCAGACACGGAATTTAGGTAAAAAAGCGGAATAACACAGACAATGCTGCAATTAACTTGGACTGGACACATGTACTGTATATAGAATCAGCCCTTGCTTCACCTGATACAGATTACTGTTTTTGCCTAATCTGTGTTCATGACATGTACAATGTGCTTTCTTTTTAACACACAGACAATGCTGCATCTGCTAGTAAAACAGTTAACTTGGACTTGACATACTTGGACAGTTAACTTGGACTTGACAGGGCTTGACATACTAAAACAGTTAACTTGGACTTGACATACTTGGGCCCTCATTCAGAGCCGTACGCTCTGAGCAGAGCGCACGCTCTGCATGAGGGCCGGGCTCCATTTTCATGGAGCGTCCTCCTGGACGCTCGTATAGCTGTGGGTCACCACCCACAGGCTATACGAGCGTGCATTTTGATGGCCGCGATGGTCGTGACCATCGCGACCATCGAAATTGCGAGCCGGAGCCTGCGGTTGAGGTTTTCAACCGCAAGCTCCGGAGTGATTTTGGCTCTATCAGAGCCAAAATCACTCCCACTGACATCACTAGTGATGTCAGTGGGCCGGCTTCTGACGGGAGGCGTTCCCGTGGGAACGCCCCCGTCAGGGAGGCACGCCCCCGGCACGCCCACCAAAGGGGGCGTGCTGTCAATCAACATTGACAGCACGCCCCCTTTGATCGGACACAACGAGCGAAGGAAAGTCCTTCGCTCGTCGTGTCTGGCGCATGCGCACGACGGAGCTCCCTCCGTCGTGCGCATGCTCAGTGCAGACCATCGACCCACTTGCGAGCGGACAGCCGCTCGCGAGTGGGTCTGAATCAGGCCCTTGGACAGTTAACTTGGACTTGACAGGGCTTGACATACTAAAACAGTTAACTTGGACTTGACAGGGTTGATTCTATATACATTACATGTATGTAATGTATATAGAATCAGCCCTTGTTGCATGCAAATAATCCTGTTTATACTGACCAGCGGTCTCTTGGCAGATAATTTATTGTACTTTGGGATCAATAGAAGATTTAGAAATCCCTGTGAATTGTGTGATACACTGCACTGTCTGCTATATGAAGGGACTATGGATGAATACTAGTTTAGGACTAGTGGACGACTTTGTAAATCTTAGTAACAACGGTGACTTTTTATATTGTCAGGAATACAAGAATATCACATCTGCATGCTAATCTTGGAATAGTTAATAATTTATTTGTGATCAATGTGGAATAGTCCATCATTTGCTAACTAAGGCCCTCATTCAGAGCCGCTCGTTAGCGGCAGTACGCTCGTTCCGAGCGATGTTTGCACATCTGCGCATGCGTACGGTTTTTAGTACGCATGCGCGAACCAGTCAGTGCGGCCGAAAATCGTTGGTACGCAATATAGCGAGGGCCTGCTATTTTGAGTGACAGAATGAGGCGTATGTGGGTGGTAACAGGGGAAGGAGCTTGAAAATGGGGAGTGGAGATCCGAACGCAGGCGTGCTTAAAGGTCAAAACGGGCGTTTTATGGGTGTGTATATTTAAAACAGCAGCGTCATTGACCACGTCACTGGGTTATTTTATAGCCAGAACTGCTCGCAAATTTGTGGTAGCAAACACCAACCACAAGAATAGCGAGCAGTTCATACGCTGGTCGATGTACTCGATTAATCTAATAAATAGCGGACATGACGTATGGTGCGAGCGGCCAGGGGGCGTTTTTAACAAATAAACGAGCGTATGTTTTGCACGCTCGTTCAGACTTAGAGGTGTGAACAGACTGCAATGTGCGTACGGATCATTTGAATAGCCACCCCTTGTTTTTAAACGAACGACCACAAATAGCGAACGGCTCTGAATCAGGCCCTAAATGTGCAATATAAGGATGGTTAACCTGTGACAGATAGTGGTTGAAGTGTGAGCTTGACATACCACAGGTACATACTGCTGTGGGTAACACATTTGTATTTTTCTGGTCAAAAAGAATTATAGACCAGTGAAACTAAAGGTTGGTACAGATATATCTGCAGATGATGGTCGTTCATACACACTGGCCGACCATCATCTACATGCTGCTGCGGGTACCGGCGGCCTGGGGGTGGGTATGGGGCATGGCCTAATCGTGGAAGGCGTGGCCACACCCCATTCGAGAAAAAAAAAACATTTGCAGCGCTGGGGAGGGGGGCACTGTGTGCTCCTCAGCCTGGCTCACAGCCAATGGGGGCGCGTTCAGCGTGATCGCTCCCCCCTTTGGCATAGGAGACTGCTCGGGCTGCTGCTTTAGCAGCCTCGGACAGTCTCCCAGTGCAGTCCAGCACACAGCAGTGTGTGCTGGGCTGCTGTGGATGGGGAGCTATGCCGGACCCAGGTAAGTAGTACCCGCTCGCGGCTCCCCCCATCCTCCCTGCAACCCTGTGTACGGGCGATCGGCTTATCGCCCATACACACTTGCTGATGGACAGATATGTCTGCAGACATATCTGTTCATTGGCTGTGCAGCACAGCCAATGTGATATGTCCGTGAACAACGTTGTTCACAGACATATCGTCTGTACACACTGGTCGACAGGGGCACGACATATTGGCTGATCAATTGATCGGCCAATATATCGGCCAGTGTGTACCCAGCATAACTTAGATGTTTTCCTATGTACCATTACTCACATGGAAGTAATGAGGATTATCACAAATATTTAAATGAACCTGTCACCAGACAAATAGTCCATTGTCTACATATTCATTAACACACTCCCAAACAGTTTCAGATTACCAATATGAACCTGAACATATACAAGAGACATATACAAAATTGAAATATAAATGTATATATGTACTGTGGTTCACTAGGGGAACCTTGTTTGAGAACAATAGTTCTGTATCATTTGTTATTAAGATTTTCACCTTTTCCCTTGTTTTACTTTTACTTTTGCGATTCCTTTCTAAAATGCTCAAAATAATCATACACAATGAATGTAATGTCTACATACACAGGAATTAGCTATATGTCGTTCCAACGACACATAATGCAACTTTGCAATTTTTCTTGAATCATGTTTTTTCTTGAACTATATACTTCTAGAGAAACATAATTTTAAATGAATTTAATAAAATATATATTTTAATTTGTATAACATTGCACACTAGAGTGCCCCAGAAAAATAGCCTTCTCTCTCTCTTATTATTTATCCAAATCAGACATCCATGGACACTGAGGACCCTAGTGTCACGAATCTGGATCTTAGCATTTCTGACAAGCTCAGACATTCCTTCATTGCTGTATCCAGGCCTAAGCAGGAACATACTGTTTCAATTATCGGATGCACCTAAGCAGCTCAGCAGGGTTACACTGGCCCACAGGGGTACAGAGGAAATCAACGGTGGGCCCCACTGCCTGAGGCCAAATTTACTAAGCTGAGAGTTTGGGAGAGTTTGCAAACTCTGGAGAGTTTGGGCATTTTTTCCCACTCTCAAATTTACTAATGTCAAAGTCGGGAGAGAGATCTCCTTTGCTACGGGAAAATACTGGAGAGTTAGTAAACTCTCTTCAATTCACCATTGGCAAAACTTAAGAACCTTTTCACTGGTGAAGATAAGATTCTGGAATTTACCAAGCAGAGAGTTTTGAAACTCTCATGAGATGGGGAAACTCTCCTGTAAAAACTCGTGAAAAAAATACACCTGTCTGTGATCTGAGAGTTTGGCAGAAACATACACAGATCGCTGTGATCCATGTATGTTTCTGCCTGTAAATATAGAAAATCAATTTAAATATCCTCAAAAAAATTACATAGGGTGTCCCCCTCCTAAAGCTTAACCAGCCCCAGGCTTGCCAGCCTGTCCTTGTTTTAAGATTACGGGGAACAAAATGTGTAGGGTTCCCCCGTAATTTAGAAACCAACACCAGGCTGCAGGGACAGTCCTGATTTTAAATATAGGGGGGAAAATAATTGCATAAGGTCCCCCCTATATTTAAAACCAGCACCAGACCCAAAACGGCCGGGCTGTAATGCCACAGCGCGGAGACCCTTTCACCGAGGCTCCATGTCCAAAGCATTAGCTAGGTGAGGGGTCGCCCAGTGGACCTGGTTGTTCACTCCAGTTGCAGTTCAGTATCCATGCATATCACTAGCCTGTGGTTCCTACAATGTCACTAGTGTGCATATGCTGTTTGTACCCATGAGCCAATGTATCATTAAACCTCCATGTTTCCTACACACATCCATCATGCCCAAGGGTCCTGGCCCAGATCTACAGAATATCACAACTGTGATGACTAGTGGTAAATTTACTAAGGGTCGATTTTCAGTTCCATTCTATTTTGTGGTGATTTTTAGGTGAATTGATGGTGATTTTGACAATCAGGCATTTACTGAAGGCAAAACTGACTTAAAATCCCCTAAAATTTGACTTCACTCACAAATAGAACTTCAAATAGACCTTATGTACTTCTCCATAGCCATCAGTAGAAAAATCATATTTACTAACAGTCCATTTGAAAATAGAGCACAAATAGACCAAAAATGAAGCCAAAATCACCATTTTCAATAAAACCATCAGAAACTGTTGTATGTGATTTTCAATCATGTAGAATTGTATGAAAACACACTATGATGGGGAAAAAAAACATGAGAGAGAAGCATGGGGGATCTTTGGCTGTATAGATCAGGCATTTAAAAGCATAACAATGACTTAAAAATCATTGATATGCAAATTAGCACTGGGATGAAGGTGTTTGTGGGTAATACAGTGCGTGACATGTTTTGGCTGATAGGAATGCTTTTGTATAAGTTTGTGTCTATTTTGGGTCAATTTTGGGTTCTATTGAGGGTAAATAGAACATATTTAGAACTTCAAACAGAACTTCAAATAGAAACCAATGCACTATCGAAATCAGAATAGAACCCAAAGTCGACTGTTAGTAAATAATCTATATTGAATAGAAACACCATGATCGATTTTTTTTAGGCATGTTGGTTCTATTTTGGTTCATTTTAAAAGGAACCAAAATCGACTTTTAGTAAATGTATCCCCTAGTGTCAGATAATGATGACATGACATACTCATAAGTGAACTGTTATTTTTTTTATTCCCTCATCCCTGGAGTCACCACCATCCACAAATTGCCACACACAGCACTAATCAGAAATAACAGCATAGACAAATAACTCAGGATCTACATTAATGACATCACATTTTACTTCAAGTTGACAAATCTGTGTGACATAACTTTCTGGTTCTTTAATTTAGACAGTAATTATCATACCTCCCAGGGATCATGCAGTGAGTAGGAAACCAAAAGTTGTCTCATTATGTTTTGGCATTTTATTTTCCCCTTTTATTTCACGAGACTGATGAGCAGTTTTCTAAAAATGTTAAAGATTTGGCATGTTGTATTTACTTGTAATAGTAATGTGGCTTGTCGAGTAAATACAAAATATTTTGTGTATGGCCATAAACAATCAACTAAAACTTGTTAAATGGCCCTCCACCTCAGATAATTTCCCACTCCTGCCCTAAACCTAACCCTAAACTTAACCATAAAAATAAGCCAAAAAAAACATGTCGACATTCATTATGAACATGTCAACAATTAAACACTTGACGATTTCTTTACTGGTAAAACGGGTCAGAAATTGTAGGTTTTTTTATGTAATATAGTTTAAAAAGTATTTTTAAAAATCTAATTAAATATTACATTATAAAAACATATGCCTGGTGGTGTCTTGCATCATACCCGTGTCCATAGGCCCCCATTATAAAATCACTTTGCACCCGCCTTCCTCCACCATCACTAGTGTAATTATTTGTATCATTAGTTTAATTACCCCCCTTATCTCCATATTTTACACCTCCTTAACACCCCCCTACTCCCCTCCCACTCCCTAACTCCCCAGAACCATCCCACTCCGGCACCCACATGCAGAGTGCAGCGGAGCCTTTGTCAGGGGAGACTGATAAGTCCCCCATACTGAGTGAGGCAGGCTTCCCTGGCGGCTGCTGCTCTCTGCAGCCGCCTGGTATATGCAGGGAGAGGGCAGCGCTGGCTTCCCCAGCAGCTCCATTCTCTGGAGTCACCAGGTTATACACTCAGGGTCGCTGGCTTCCCTGGTGGTTGCTGCTCCCTGGGGGCACCGGGGTATGCAAAGGGGGAGATAAGGGCAGCGCTGGCTTCCTAGGCAGCTGCTCCTCTCTGCCAGGAGGGGGTTGCCACCGGGCTGCCCTATCACTGTTGGTCACAGTGATCGGCACACACTGGGGGTGGAGCAGCAGGTGCAGAGGGGCCAGGAGGTGCCTCTGAGAAGATTATCTTCCCACAGCTGCCCAGTGGACGTTTCTGACTGGTCGCATCAGATGCGACCATGTCAGGGAAAGCTCAGCCTGGTGTAGTTGCATCTGATGTGACCACGCCAGGCAAGTGGTTAAACCATATTGACCTTTTTGAATGTTGACATAGTCAATGTCAATATTCTGACTGTCGACATTAAGAAAATTCTAGAAAACAACCTTCAGAATGTTGACGTTCTGACAGATACCCTATTTGATGGCTTTATGTTTCATTTAGTATTGCTGTGGTACTTACTATTATATACAAGTGTAATCCTCTTCTGTGCCTTTTCGCTGCCAGTGTAGGGTTACTGGGTAATGCACAACAGCATCCATACATGAGCATAGGGATTCAGCAAAGGCTGGCAATAGGGACCTAATCTATAGCGCCATCTATAAAGTAGATGACATTACCTAACAGGGGAAGGCTTGATAAATACAGTTAAGCCACTGTCCCCATAAGGTCTAACTGTATGGTAATTGACGATAAGTGGGTAAAGCAATAAGAAAAAAATTTAAAAAAGGAAAAACTTTTCATTGCTTCATAACTGGATCTGTAAAACTAATGTAGATACTACAATATCTGTTGAGTAACAGAACCAGTTATAAAATACTCCATTAGTTTTTAACCGCTACCGCTTGTCCAAAGTAGCATCTTTTAAAGAATTTGTATTTGGTTTACTGTCAATTTTTAAAAACTGTTTTATATAAAATAATGAATAATCCATTTACCCTATTATACCATTTTTACTGTAATTGAATACTTTACATATAGGAATTGTTCTATTTTTCATATTCATAATTTAAAAAAACATTATGTTTCTCAGATCCTTCAAGTAACAACGGCACATCAAAGGTACGTTTTTTACTTAACTTAAGCCATATAAAAAAATGCATTCTTATCCTGCCATTTTACAATTAAATTATTCTTATTACATATACATATATTTACCCTTTCTATGCTAAGCAAACATCCTGTATGAAACAGTTAAAGACATGTTAGAGTAATATCCTTTTTTAGTATTCTTACAATAAATTAACCCTTGCCTCTCATAATGTAAATTTTTACTTTTATAGGTTTTTCATAGGTCTCTATGGGGACTGCGATATGGCCAAATGCATCAAGCTCCAGAAAAGGACAGCTAATATTTTTTAGCCAATAGACCATAATTTCCCAAACTTGCTCCTCCAGGCACCTAACAGTCCATTTTTTTAAGGTACTAATTAAATCACCTGTGCTTTAATCAAGGATAGCTTCTCTAAGGCAGTTGTTCTCAAACTCGGTCCTCAGGACCCCATACAGTTCACATTTTCCAGTTCACCCAGCAGGTGCACAGGTGTATTCATTACGCACTGACACATTTTAAAAGATCCACTGGTGGAGCTAATTATATAACTTGTGATTCTGTAAGGAGACCTGGAAAACATGAAATGTTTGCGGTCCTGGGGACTGATTTTGAAAACCTGTAGTCTAAGGTAATGTGTAGCAAATGAACCTTGGACCTCAGATTACGGGGAGTGCCGGATGGCAATGACTTGGAAATAGCCATCAGTAAAACTAATTTTTAGAAATTTCTCCCAGATTCTATCCGGGTATATAGAAAGTCATTTCTGTAATAGCCTGAGATGAATTAGAGACAGAGCCTTACTTAGCCCCGTCCACACATGCCCTCCAGCCAGGTGATCAGTTTTATGCAACCATACAGACACCATAATATAGCAGCATTGTCACAATATACAACACTACTTCTCAGCATAAAATCAGACTTGGAATTACTCTCGCTGGAATAATTAGATCTTATACCTATACACTTATGTTTCCAGTACATGTGCTTATGTTGTTCATCCGCTGGCCCTGACGACTCTGCAGAGTACGTACAGAACAGTGATACTCATGAACCAGTAATTAAGCTATCACTGCCCTTCAGGGATACCAACTCTCCAAAGAAATTAGGTAATGCGTCAAGCTCACAAAGTAAATTGACCATCGCTGGAACATCTATAAAAGATCTTGTCTCCAATTGACCTGCAGAGGATGAAAACTGAGGGAACAGCCTTAACCATCACTGGCAGGGAAAAAACATTGGGCACAACAACACACAGCTAATGGGATATGCTTGCAATGGGATGCCGATGCTTACAGTGCCGGAATCCTGATGCCGGTCAGAATCCCGTTGGCGACATTCTGATCACCAGGATACCAAAGGTAAGTAGCGGGTTGGGGAGAAGGTTAGGTGTTAGGGTTAGGCACTAGGGGCAGAGTTAGAGTTAGGCACTAAGGAAGGGGGAAGGTTAGGGTACGGGAGGGGGAGGTTAGGTTTAGGCACTAGGGTGGTAGGTTAGGGTCAGTCATCAGGGAGGGAGGGTTAGGGTAGGGAGAAGGGGAGGGTTAGCATACTGACCAACAAGTGTCAGTATGCTAACCCTGTCGGGATGCTAGCATTGGGATTCTGACTGCCGGCATCCTGAGCGCCGGCATCCCGTACCCAACCCGCTTGCAATGACTGGCCCTTTCTGAGACCCAATTGCGCCTGAAGTTGCCCTAAGGAAGCCAAAACAGCCAGCTCAACTGACATAGAGGCTTCAGCGATCAGCAAAAGAGCTTTCCCCCTGCCAGTGCCACTAATGCATTAGGTGCAGTGAAGATGCTAGCACTTGAGCTTTTTGCTGTGACTCTAACAAACTAGCAGTATCACTGGCTGTCACCAATTGACAATCACTGGGAAAAAAAGGGGACTTAGACCACACCCCCATTTTAAACATAATAAGTGTTGCTATGCTGAGAATTGTACAGTGTACAGTACATCCAAAAGTAAACAAGCCCCAAAGCAGTAAATAAGATCTATTACTTACTGATAAAATACACTAATATTTGCCAAAAAATGCATGTTACTATAGGGATCATTGTGCCTTACAACCAATGCAGGGAAATGATACTAATGATCCCGTTTGAAGTATATATTCTCTGGGTTGTTTTTTTTTTTTTGTTTGTTTTTTAGTATAACAGCTCCATAATGAGAGTAAGGTGCAATCAGGGAGATTGCTCGACTCTTCAGGGAGACAGGGAGATTGCTAGTATTTCAGGGAGTCTCCCTGACAATGAGGGAGAGTTGGCAAATATGCTTTACAGTAAACAAGTTCATTTGACTTGAAAAAAAACAAAATCATGTTAATATTACAAAATAAAGCACATAAATCAATTTCAAGTACATAGAAATTACTTTGATATATCATGTAAATATTAAACGGTAATTGTCTATAGTGTATTGCTATGCGAAAAAAAAGTTTTCTGTTTACTTATTTAAAGGATATAGAAATAAAAATGTTTCTTCTTTTTGGCAGCGCAGCAAAATTACAAATGAAATGAACATTGGCTGGACTAGGTCCTTCTAAAAGCATTTTTGGAGACGGTGATTAAAATAATAAGCAAAACGTTTATAAACAAGTTTCATAGACAATAGAAATATAAACTGTGAACGCAGGCAGAATTTGACGTGGATGTGAAATACTCTACGTTGTGGTTGGACTGCGCAAGGCTTTGTGTAAGGAAACACAAGCATCAGGTTGATGCCCTGTGGGGACAAAATGGTTGCTGGTTTAGGTCGCTGTAGTAGTTTGACATTATGTAGAAACAAGTGGGACATATTAACTTTGTTTCAAATGGAGTTTTACATTATCATGCATTAATTTGGCAGGAGCCTCACATTACTGTGCTATTGGGGACATGCACTCTCCAATATATTATAATTCTCAGTATATTTATTACATCATGATGCTGCCCCTGTGACATGCTGTCCTGTCTCCACAAATGTGGACTGGTCACTGGCTTCTACAAGATCAACACACTTATCACCAGAACTACTCTGTGCGACTGTGAGAGTTCAGATGACCTGATTGGCTACAAGTCATTCTGTACCCATCTGGTGCAGAGAGTGATCACAATCTGTGCAGCTTTCAGCTAAGCGACTCACCTGTCCAGCACAGAGGACACATCTTCACTGAACTCCGAACTCTCGCTGCTGCCTACAACAGATGCACAAAAGTTCATTGGAATATATCCATTTTTACCTACACATTGATTAACTATTGGGATCAAAGAAACCTTTATGTGCTTCGCACCATCTTTTCTGAAGTAAGCATTCATGTGAGAATCTACTATATACCTTACCTTTCCACGAGTTTGGGGTGTCTTTTGGACCTTTTTGGATTTACTATCTATTGGAATTTGGTGAAGCACATATCCTTGGAGAGGACTTATATGCACCGATTTTCTCCCCTACATCACCATTGGAACATTTTGTGAAATAACTATACAATATTGTAAAAAATATATTTTTTTCTGTTTATTTTATGTGAATTGCCCTATGGTTTTAGGAAAAATTATCATCATCTTTATTGGAAGTTGAAAAAATCTGGAGCGCAAGTGAGATTGTTCAATCTTTTTTCTTTACAGGAATACCTGTGACTGATTAAAAAAAATCCATGTGTGAAAGCTATATAACAGGCAAACAAAGCTATTGTCCATGTTCAAACTCAACAAGCAGAGCTGAGCCACCCCTGGAGTTGGTGCATACAGATGTGTGTGGTCCAATGGAAGTTAAATCAATAAGTGGGTACAGATATTTCATAATGTCCATCAATGATTTCACAAGAATAACACACATTTATTTCACTAAAGAAATGAGTGAACTGATGAAGAAGATTGAAGACTACAAGAAATTAGTGGAAACTAAAACCAGTCACAGACTGAAAGTCTTGAGATCTAACAATGGAGGATAATATCTCAACAAACATGTGGAATTCTTCTTAAGAAGCATGGCATTTGAACATTTGAACATCATTTGGCAATCGCATACACACCAGAGCAGAATGGTACTAGAAAATATGATGTATGCAAAATGTGCAGTCCTAAACAAATGTTTTTTGGTGGAATCAGTGTCTATTGCAGTTTATTTGAAGACTCGTACTCCAACAATTGCCTTGAAAGACAAGATGCCAATAGAGGCATTGTCTGGAAGAAAACCAAGTGTCAAATATCTCAGAGTTTTTGGGTGCACTGTGTATGTACATATCCTCAATGAAAGAAGACATAAGCAGGATCCAAAGTCTGTGAAGGGCATCATGCTTGGATATTGCCAAGAGAGTGAAGGTTACAGACTTTGGAATCTAGACTAAATCTTGTCAAGTCAAGGATGTCATATTACAAGAGACAGCACCACTTAAAGAATAGATTGGAATTGGATTTTCAGAACAACTATGTGTCACTAGAAATGCCAGCAGCTGAAGACATATCTGAACCAGAAGCTACCAACCACATAAAAAGAACTGCAAGATCATACAGTGGAAAATCACAGAGAAGATTTTATGAGGAGTTTGCAAATATTATGTTCTGTGAACCCCAAGATATCCAAGAACAAAGTGAAGAAATTAATGGTATGAGTGAAAATCCAAAATAGCCAAGGCTTAAAGAGACTTTGAGAGAGTTGAGTCTCATAAACAAGGAAGACACAATCAAAATTGAGTGTGACAACAGTTATGAGCTCATGGAGAAAGGATCTGTTGGTGTGGTTCACATAGCTAGTGATAAGAATCCTGCTGATGTGCTTACCAAAGGAATTACATCACAGTCACTGGTCAGGTTTCTAGAGAAATGTCGACTAGAATTATTTGAAGTGTTAATATGTTCTTGATTGTCTAACCCTCAATTTTTTACTGGTTGCTATAACAAAGCTAAAAGTGAAAAATGTTTGTGTAACATAAAAAAGCTTGCAGTGACAGGGGTGTTGAAATATTGGGTGTCCTACTGCACTATTTCCATGATGCTCCATTAGAGAAGTATCTGATTTTTCCAAGATGGCCACAGTTTGGTCTTCTGCACGTGCAGGGTGCCATGTTGTCAATGTTTTAGAGTGCCACAGTGGAACACAAATGTGTTCCACTTAGCTCCAGAGAGAGCCTGTGATATACTTCAGATATATGCCTGCAAAGGCATACCACTTTAACAGTACTGTATATGCACTGCTAAATACATACATCATCAGCTGGTGCTCTATATTTTCAGCTCAAACTCCGCTTCATCCATATACTGTACTGTGTGTATGTAACTGTGAGCACTCCTTGCAATTTGAGGGTTGTTTACTAAATTTCTCCATACATGCACAAGCTTCTGCCACTGGAATCCTCCTCTGAATTTTACTAGGTATGAGACATGGCAGTGATCATCAATACTATAATGTATATTTACTAATAGTCGATTTTGGCTTTTTTGGTGTATTTATAGGTGATTTTAAGTCAATTTTGCAAATCAGAGGTTTACCAAAAGGCAAAATCAACTATCAAATAGACTATAATGATGAATTCCAACCAAAATCGTCTATCGACCAAATATTGGTACTTTAACATATCCCACTGCAGAATCCTGTCATTTACTAACAGTCAGTTTGGAAATTGACTAAAAATAGACTATAAAATCAACAAAAAACTTCCCAAATAAATAGACTATTAAAAAGCAGTTGATTTTAGTATCTAAACACCATTCTATTGGTAGGAACTTACTTATGATGCCTATAAAAGGAGACACAATCATGTGGTGCTCTGTGGTTGTAGGAATCATGGCAATACTACAAGGCTATGGGATGATGTCCACTTTCCTGCAGTATGCAAATCACCACCTAACTGAAGAGACCCAGGAGGCAGAATCAAAGGAGCTACAGCAGCTTCTTGAGGTACCCCACAGCCTTTGCAGCCTAGGTTCTTCTGTAATCAGTTAAACCTCAATGCATTGTCTGCTGGCAAGATGATACAGATGTTCATTTTCCAACCTAATGATGCTGTATGCCTTGTCAAGAGCTTTAAACACTGCATGGTCATGTGCCATATCAAACCTGCACACGCTGCTGTGCTCTACATTTTTTGCCAATGGCTCCTTTCAGTCAGTGTCTGGATGAGTGCTAGGAATTTCTCAGCCTACTTTTAGCCACCACCTGATATAAGTTATGGCTGCACTGATCCCCATCTGCAACACCTACATCTGCTTTGCCAACCAAGAGTAACAGTGGCCTGAAGTTAGGGAAGCTTTCTACAGTCTCTCAGGCATGCCTAATGTCAAGGGAGCTGAAGGGCTGAGACCACCCAGGAATACTGCCCACCTACACATCATCTGTCATCACGTATATTCTATGAATGTGCAGGTGGTCTGTGATGCAAAACAAAAATAATGAGTTATGTAACTGGCTATTCTAGTTCATGTCACGATACCTACAACCTGAGCAATTCATCCCTGTCAGCTAAATTTGATGCTGAACAAATGCTAGAAAGATGGTTGCTGAGTAAGTCACCAGTATATGTTAATTAATCAGTTAATTATTTAATTGCACTTGTTAATATAAGTGATGTTTTTGTTTTCCAACAGGTGATTTAGGCTGTGGCTGTTGCTCCTGGCATCCTCAGAATCCTGCTGAGCATAAGTATAATGAGGCACATACTGTATAGCCACTCGATCTGTGATAGACTGCACCTTTGGGGTATTAAAATCTGGGTTCAGGTGTATTGATAAATTGGTTGGCATATTATATTATAACCCATCCAAAGTCTCTAATATTGTGCTATGCTGCTGTCTATTGCATAATCTGCCATTAAATTAACCACTCCCTCCAAATTATGCAATACACAGTGAGTAGGCAGTGGTTTTGTGACTCTGTAAGCACAGAACGTAGAAAGCAGGTTAGGGATACAGTTATTACCAACTACTTCAGTTTTAAGTATATTGTTAAACTGTTTGATTGTGATTGTTAAAATAATGCTTTAAAAAAATTATGCACACACACTTCAAAATGACAATAACAATACATAAATTGACATCACAAAACTCTCAGAAATCACTTTTTGGTGGTCTGCAAACGGAGGCGTTCTTCAGCGTTTCCAGGCGTTTTAGGGGAGTGCATAAATTATCTGCTTCGTATGACCAAGAATTGCGGATGCATGACAACGTCACTCTACGAACAGGATGATCGTCCAGGCTAAAGTAGGCAAGAAGCGTCCGTAAACCACAACAGTACAATCGTTAATCTGATGTTACCTGCGATGTTTCTATTTGGAACCACACAAACCAAGCAGCTAAGATTGCTGCATTGTAACTTTTAACACTGCTAATTACCTTGTAACTGATTTCACTTCCGTGTGCATTAGGGAGTTCGTTACCCAAATGTTTATTTGTGCTTTTTAAACATTTTTTTTGTAACACAGTTTTTAAAACATCTAGCATTGTGTTTTGCGTAGCAGCCTTTTCAGATACCATACTTTTTAAACCTTGTATACATTGATATAGTTAAAGAAAGACATTTTTGGTATTAAAATTTTTTATTTATTTGAAATTGGCCTTTCAGCACAATTTAAATAACAATTGTTACGGCAACATTTGCATATAATTAAAATAATAATAAAAAAAAATAAAAAAAAAATTTTTCAGAAAAAAAAGAGCTTGAGACATTGGTGACAAGAAATATGGGGACTGGACAACAGGTGAGGGAGGAGATATCCAGGGCTACTTTTGTCATTTGGGCCAGCTCGGAGGAAGAGGAAAGCTACGGACAGCCGACTGGCGTGTAACATGCCGACTGGCCTGGACAGAGGTAGATGGGATTTCCTCTGGCCTAGGCATAGGGCTCTCCATACTTGCGGGGGTGGCTGTTGGGATGCCAGAGGTGGTGATCTTGGGAGGAAGGGAGTCTCGCTCCATCATGGCAGGTGGGTTGGCCTGCTCCTGGGTATTGGCCAAACGATCTAGGGCCCCAGCAATGGTCTCCAGGGCCACCACCACCCTCACCAGAGTGGTCTCCATCCTCAGAAGAACACATCTGTTCTCCTGAGTTTGGGAGACCAACCTCGTGAGGAGAGGCACTGCTCGGTCTGATGGTTGCCCTGGAGTAGACTCCACAGGGTCCCCAGATGGAGTACTTGGATCCTCCCCTGCAGAGTCTCCATCTGTGCTGGACCCAGACCTGACCTCAGGAGCAGGCACTACCTCCTCTGAGTCTGGTAAAAATAGAAAAAAAAAAAATTAGTTTTGTTCTTTACAAAAAAAACGCATACACCTTTTAGCTTTATACTTTTTAGAGTCTTAAAAATATTTACCTTCTTGCACATGTGGAGCGTTGAAGTCGGCCATGTCAGTGTCCATAGTGGACACGCCGACTATCTCCTCTTCCGTCACACATCCCTGAGCCAACGTCTCCAACCTCGTCAAGGCCAGCTCCTCAGGGATGGGACCACCACCTGTCCCCGCAGCATGGTCCACCCTACTCCGTAGCTTCCTCTTCAGTTGGTACTTGAAATCCATCCAGCTGTCAATGTGATTTTGCATTTTTTAAGGGTTAGTTTTTTAAAATAAGATCAAGCTTTTGACTTCAGTACACTCACAATATAATTTTCTTACCGTTTTTTAACGACTTTCATGGTTCTGTGGGTTGTCCCCACAGCATTAACAGCCCTGGATATCTCCTCCCAAATCCTGTCTTTGGCTCCAGCCCCCATATTTCTTGGGGCATGGACAAGGTTCTCCATTGTCATGGTCACCAATGTCTCAAGTTCGATCCGTGAAAATGGAGGGTTTCTTGGCCTTGGCCTGCTTGGGCCCGCCTCCTCCTCCTCTAGTGGTGGAATTGGATTCCCAGCACCTACAACATTTTTTAAATTAGATAAAATAAAAAAAGTATATTTTTGGAAATATGAACTGTTCTTGTGTTGTTTCAAAAATGTGATTCGCACTTACCTGCCTCAGTTGGCCTCTGCTCACCATGCTCCTCGCTTGACATTTTTCAAACCTGTGAGAGAGCATGAAGAATACTGCTTGTGCAGACTTTTTTTATAAATGTGAGCGCATCCCTGGATTGGTTACCCGTGCATCCTTATTTGCCTAACCACAAATGCACACCTTTCCTGCATTCCGTAATCACTGCGTGGGTTGGGCTAGATATGAGCGCATCCCTGGATTGGTTACCCGTGCATCCTTATTTGCCTAACTACAAATGCACACCTTTCCTGCATTCCGTAATCACTGCGTGGGTTGGGCTAGATGTGAGCGCATCCCTGGATTGGTTACCCGTGCATCCTTATTTGCCTAACCACAAATGCACACCTTTCCTGCATTCCGTAATCACTGCGTGGGTTGGGCTAGATGTAAGCGCATCCCTGGATTGGTTACCCGTGCATCCTTATTTGCCTAACTACAAATGCACACCTTTCCTGCATTCCGTAATCACTGCGTGGGTTGGGCTAGATGTGAGCGCATCCCTGGATTGGTTACCCGTGCATCCTTATTTGCCTAACCACAAATGCACACCTTTCCTGCATTCCGTAATCACTGCGTGGGTTGGGCTAGATGTGAGCGCATCCCTGGATTGGTTACCCGTGCATCCTTATTTGCCTAACTACAAATGCACACCTTTCCTGCATTCCGTAATCACTGCGTGGGTTGGGCTAGATGTGAGCGCATCCCTGGATTGGTTACCCGTGCATCCTTATTTGCCTAACTACAAATGCACACCTTTCCTGCATTCCGTAATCACTGCGTGGGTTGGGCTAGATGTGAGCGCATCCCTGGATTGGTTACCCGTGCATCCTTATTTGCCTAACCACAAATGCACACCTTTCCTGCATTCCGTAATCACTGCATGGGTTGGGCTAGATGTGAGCGCATCCCTGGATTGGTTACCCATGCATCCTTATTTGCCTAACTACAAATGCACACCTTTCCTGCATGATTCAATAATTGTGGGTTTTTTTCTTTATTTAAGGCAAAGCCAAATGTTCCCTTACTTGTGGGCTGTAGTTGGAGTGATTTGTGGTGCAGGAAGGGATTGTTAGTGGTTACATTGTTTGGAGTTGTTTGAGAGGTGCTTGTGTGTGTTTTTGGAGTGTTGCTTGTGTGTGTTGTTTGAGAGGTGCTTGTGTGAGTTGTTTGAGTGTTGCTTGTGTGTGTTTTTGGAGTGTTGCTTGTGTGTGTTGCTTGTGAGGTGCTTGTGTGAGTTGTTTGAGTGTTGCTTGTGTGTGTTTTTGGAGTGTTGCTTGTGTGAGTTGTTTGAGTGTTTCTTGTGTGTGTTTTTAGAGTGTTGCTTGTGTGTGTTGTTTGAGAGGTGCTTGTGTGTGTTGTTTGAGTGTTGCTTGTGTGTGTTTTTGGAGTGTTGCTTGTGTGTGTTTTTGGAGTGTTGCTCGTGTGAGTTGTTTGAGTGTTGCTTGTGTGTGTTTTTGGAGTGTTGCTTGTGTGTGTTTTTGGAGTGTTGCTTGTGTGTGTTGTTTGAGAGGTGCTTGTGTGAATTGTTTGAGTGTTGCTTGTGTGTGTTTTTGGAGTGTTGCTTGTGTGTGTTCTTTTAGAGGTGCTTGTGTGAGTCGTTTGAGTGATGCTTGTGTGTGTTTTTGGAGTGTTGCTTTTGTGTGTTTTTGGAGTGTTGCTTGTGTGAGTTTGAGTGTTGCTTGTGTGTGTTTTTGGAGTGTTGCTTGTGTGTGTTGTTTGAGAGGTGCTTGTGTGAGTTGTTTGAGTGTTGCTTGTGTGTGTTTTTGGAGTGTTGCTTGTGTGTGTTTTTGTAGTTTTGCTTGTGTGTGTTGTTTGAGAGGTGCTTGTGTGTGTTTTTGGAGTGTTGCTTGAGTGTGTTTTTGGAGTGTTGCTTGTGTGTTGTGTTTTTTGTTGTTTTTGTTTTATTTGGGTGGTGGTTTTATTTATTTTTTATTTTGTGGTGGTGGTTTTTTTGGTAGTTTTTTTTTGGTGGGGGTTTTTTTTTCTTTTTTGGTGGTGGTTTTTTTTTTTTTGGTGGGGGTTTTATTTTTTATTTTTTGGGGTGGTGGGTTTTTTTTTGGGTGGTGGTTTTATTTAGTTTTTATTTTTTGGTGGTGGTTTTTTTTTTGGTGGGGGTTTTTTGTTTACAAATTTGTTCGGTGCAGACATTTACGAAACCCGGTTACTTGTTGTGTTTGGGTGGCCGTGCTTTTGTAGCCTTAAAAAAACAACATTATTAGAAGACTCAAGTAAGTGTGCCAGCCTACTGCATTTTTAGGTTTTTTTAATTTGGTTCTATAAACCTAAAAAAATTACATTATTTTTTAAAAATTAATCTGTATTTTTTTAAATTTGTTAAAGGTGTTTAACAGTCCATTTTGTACTTGAATCAGGTAAGTGTCTATTTATACAAACCTAAAATTTTGTTTTTTTAATTGATGTTTGTTTTTGTGTCATTTTTTATCATTTAATAATGCTTTTTTTGTATTTGGGAAATGTAAATTCAAAAATTTCACAACAATTAATATTGACCAATTTAAAAGTTAAGGTTTGTTTAAACAATAATAGTAGTAATAGTGGTTTTTACAAAAAATTTCTAAAAATTTAATTTCTTCCCTTAAAAAATCAACGAACAACAAATACACCTGTAGGGATTTCCGAAGATGGCACTGCCCGACCCTGTAAGAATATGCACCATTATTATAAAGCTAAGTATTTTTGAAAAAATAATCAAAAACCATTCTCTAAAACCATTTAAAAAAAAAAAAATAACTTTACAGAGCGATGTGGGACAGCTAATAGTGGCCATGTTGCCCCCCCACCAACCTTCCTCAGCCTCCTCCTGGGCGTAGGCATAGGAGGCGTGCAAGGGCCAAGATATATAGAACACGTGTCACCCTTTTTGGAATGCCTGATGATGTGGTTGTAACCACTTATTGCCTGCCTCCAAATATTATCCTAGACACTCTATCAATAATAAAGAATGATCTAGAAAGTCAGATTCACATTCCAACAGCAATCTCACCACTTACACAGTTGTTGGCGGTGTTACATTTCTGCACCTCAGGGTCCTTCCAAACCACTGTGGGGCTGGTGGGTGGCCTCTCCCAGCCCTCATTTTCACGGATCCTGAGGCGTGTGCTAGATGCATTCTTCAATCATATAGCACATTTTATTAGTATGCCTTTGGATACAGAAGCCCTTGATGTGGTAAAGCAGAAGTTTTTTGAAATTGCAGGCTTTCCACACATCACAGGGGTAGTGGATGGCACTCACATAGCACTTCAGCCCCCTGCATTCAGGGAACAAATATATAGGAACCAAAAACATTTCCATTCCCTAAATGTAATGGTGCTATGTGATGCCTCCCTCCAGATCCTCTCCCTGAATGCCAAATTCCCAGGCTGCAGCCATGATGCGTACGTAATCCAGCATTCAGGGATTTGGCCAAAATTAAGCACACTGCAAGCTGGTGATGCGTAGCTTCTTGGTAAGTAAAAATCCAGTATGTAGTTATAGTAATAGTGTAAACATGTTTTCATGTCAATTTATGTATCTTTTGGTGTCCCATTTCCAACAGGTGACAGTGGATATCCTTGCACGCCCTGGCTGCTGACTCCATATTTGACTCCCACACCAGGGCCACAAACTCAATATAATGCCACGTTTACTGCCACCAGGCAGGTGGTGGAGCACTGTATCCGCCTTTTAAAGGGCCGGTTCCGGTGTCTCCATCACTCTGGTGGTGCACTCATGTACTCGCCGGATATGGTTTCTCGCATTATGGTCCTGTGTGGGATTTTACACAACATTGCAATAAGGAGTCGAGTACCCATGCAGCCAGAGGATGGCCCCCAGAGAAAGGTGTTGTGATGCTGTCGGGAGGGGCCAGACGCAATTATGTTGTTTCACGTTTTTTTAGGTAAGAATATTTACCTGGTTTTTTAAAAAAAAAAAAACACTTAGTGCAAATGTATTTTAATGTGTACCTAATTTTTTTTTCTTTTTCTACCAACAAAATCACAACACTTTCCAAAACTGCAAAACTAATGGAACCCATTGGCAATACCCTGTATGTTTTTGGACAACTAACAAATTTAGCACGGATATACCCCAACATGTTTAGTTAATTTGCCTTTTGTTTTATTAATTTGTATGTTTTCCATTCAAAAATCTGTTTGTTTTTTACTATTGTTGTTTATGTCTGACTAAGCCAGATGTTTTCTTTGGCAAAACCCTGAGGACATTTGTTATGTGTGATTATGTTCTGAAATTCTTTTTACGAGTAAAAGCCTATTGGCAACATGTTTGTTAATAAATTTTTTCAATTAAATACAAATGATTTTTTTTTTATGAAACCCATTTTGAGGTGGATAATGTATGCCAACCCCTAAAAAAATGATACAACATTACTGCAAATGTTCTTAAGGTTTACTAATACATTTTTGCATTTATTACTCTATGGAAAGGCACCCAGCTTTGTTCACAAAGTATTTGAAATGCAGAATTACACCCTTTAATTTGTTCAAAAAAAGAGGACAAATGTTTGACCAGCCAAAACTTTAATGTAAGATAATATTAATTAGAAAAATTGACAAATATGAAAATAAAAAACTAAAATTCCTTCAAACTCCCCACAATGCATTGGAGGCAGCAGTAGGCCTGCATTAAATGTCCACTTGTGCTTCGCAGCTCCTCCCTTATTTGCCTCAGGATGTGGGTTAGATCTGTGGACAGAAACATTTTTTTTTGTTTAAATACTTAATAAAAATTACAAACATTTGAAAATTACACATTATTCAATGTACCAAAAAGTGGGTAAACACAAAGATGTTAGGGTGTGTTTGAAAGTTTCAGCCATACAACATTATTAATATGTTTATACTTTTATGGTGTAAAAATAATTGGAAACCCTAACTATGTGGCATAAGCCAAAAACCCCTATGATGATGTTAAAAATAATGGGAGGTGTATTCTTAAGTCATGATGGCCATATCCTTAAAACACAATGCACGTATTCACTTCTAGAATGTTCTTGATAATCCTAAAATACAATGTGTTTGTTTGCTATGGCAAACATCACTTTTCCTAATGAAGTTACATCTTAGTACATTTTAAACACAGTATACACAACATTAACAAGGGTAGTCTGGTTCCTAACACCTTGCCAAGTTGTGTGACATGTTTTTTAACATTCTAAAATACTAATCCTAATGTAATCATTTTTTATAAAAAATACAAAACATTTTTAAAAGCCCAAAAGACCTAAATTTTTGTGGTCCCCCCAAAAAAAAGGCCCAGGCACAAAACATAAGGTCGCAATTTTGAAAAACAGCATTACTGCGCAATGATTTTGACACCCATACTGAAATTACCACAAAAAAAAAACGCCCAAAAATGTTTACAAATACATGGATAACAACAACACCGAAAAAAATTCAAACAAATATTACAAAACACGTACCCTCAGAATGGTGTGGCACAACCCCAGATGTCGATGTTGCCAGAGATGCTGCAGGAGATGGTGAGTAATCTGGAGTTGGGGGAATGGTGGGAGGGGAAATAGAGCTGGAAATATCCGAGGGGATATTTGGGATATTTGGGATGAGTGGGCAGGGGAGGGAGGAATACTTGGGGAGTATTGGAAGAGGGAGGGAGGGTTACTGGGGGAGTATGGTGGTGGGGAGGGAGGGCTGGGTTGAGCAGATGGTGAATGTGAGGGTGAGGGCTGCAAGTTGGCACCTGCATTTCTTTGAATTCTGCGTGCCCTTCTCTGTCTCCGCTGTGCTTCTAAAATTTAAACATAAAAAAAAAAAATAATATTAGTTTTCAATTTTGGCTACACAATACAAGTACACTTTACACATTCAGGACAATAGGGACAACATACAGCAGGGTTTTTTAACATTGACTAAAATAATTGGAAAAGGAATATACATTTTTAACAGTCCACTAATTATTACTTTTATACAAATGCATACTTACGTCTGCGTAGTTGCGCCCGCAAATTCATCAAAAGGACAGGTGACCGGCGGCGTAGATCGGACCAGCGCCACTCTAATTGCACGATATTGCGCCTGTATCCCGCACTTCTCAGGGCTCACCTCCGCATAGGCCGCCCACTTTATGCGGTTGGAAATGGGCGGCTCTGCGGACGTAATCCGCCTGTCCAGTATATTCACCAGGACCAGTAATTCTCTCCTGGTAAAGGCCGTGGCTCTCATGATGGCAATGGCCGATTTTTCAGAAAACATGAAATATACATGGGCTAAAAAAAGATGATTGGCTAAAATATTTACACAGTTTCCAAAAAAACACTATTGGCCAATCCTTTAATCATGTGGCCCGAAAAATAAGGTCACATTTGATTGGCTACAACACGCAGTGTGCAATTGCAAACATAAGAGTGCAAATGATCCTAACGCAAAATGCACATGTATTTTTTAAGTTAACACACTTATCAACAGTACATTCACAGATAATAAATCTTACTTTGTTTTTTAAATTGTTAAAAAAAAAAGAGAACGGAGAAAACACCCACGAAATGAACAATAAAGTTTATTGACACATGATAAAAAACTTGTTTTAAAGAACAGCAAGAGTTAAACACTCTTAATTAGATAATTGACAACAAGCTCAAAACAACACATACGGCCGCAAACATCAGAACATAATTAGCATACAACGACTGACAGCGCCTGACTACGATTGTTTCGTTCGTTCGATCAGATCAGTCGGTAGCTAGAGGAGGTGCAGTGCTAACGAATGGGCGTCACTTTGTTTACGATCGACCTGCCGTACGATCGGAATTTGCGGTCGTTGGCCGTACGACCGTGTGGCCGCAACGACCAACTCTGAATGAGGTCCTCTATTTTACTAAATTAATTTTAGAATGTAAGCTCTTTTGAGCAGGGTCCTCTACCCTCTTGTGCTTCTCCCTACTGTATTTTCATTTATCTCTTACTCCCTTCTAGGGCAACTAACACTTGGCTGCTTATGTGGGTGTAAAGGTCGCTAATATAGCAATGTTTATTATCCTTTCCGTGTATTGTATTCAATTGTAAGTCGCTCTTACTTATTTGTTTATGTACTTTGTAAGGCGCTGCAGAACACTTGTGGCACCATATAAATAAATTATAATAATAATAATGTATGGGCTAATGGAATGGGTTTTTGTAGGCCAGCTGTTTGGGTAACATAGGCTGATTTATTTAATTTTTTTAATGTGAATGCTAATAATTTAGTGTCAGGGCTGGGTGGGAGATATTGGCCTATTTATTACATGTGAGTTTCCATTTAAAATTATTTGATTTTTCAATATATATTGGTAGCTGCTTAATCACCTTAGTAATACCACTCAGGTGCATGAAAGGCAGGGGTTAGTCTATACAACAAACAAAAAAGGTTTCCCCCAACACTCAGTATGATATCAGCAATAAGACATGAAAAACTACATGGTGGTAGATAAATCAGAGATCTTAGTTGCATATATTTGCAAAGATATGTGTAAGCCTCCAGGCCACGTCACGGCATCTCTGATACTGGAGGTTTCTACTTCTAGGTAAAAGCCTGGGGTGCGGAACCCCAAAAAGTCAGCAAAGGCCAGCCACCCCAGGGCAGCACACCAGTGAAAAACTAAACTAAAAAATTATTTGATTTTTGTTTTTAAATCTTTTTTTTTGCTTACTTTGTAGTGAAGATGTGTAAAGATATATTTGTATCTGTCAATTCCTTAATTTTCTTCAGTGTGGATTCAGGAATATGGAAACAAACATTAGGAAATTACATTTAGTCCCTTGAGGTTTTCCTTCCTGTCTCTACATACTGTATTGTGTTACACCACACCTATGAGTGATCTGTGAGTGGAGATTACTTATTGTGTTGTTGTTAATACGGTCTCTGTAAATTCCACGGCATCTATTAAAGTGAGAGATCAAGTTGAATAACAACTTCAACATTCTAAAGAACTCCCTATATGAAATGGGTAAAGCTTCCTTCAAGAGGGCAATTTATTGTCATAGGGTGTATGCTGTAAGATACGGAAGAGTGTGAATGGACTAAAAGTTTATATTATTCGGTTAGTTGCTCCTGTCTACATTCTTTTGTTTCTGGAATTTATACTTTGGTAGGAATCAGCCAGGCACTGAGCTCTGTATCTAAAATGTCAGATAGTTCAGACAGCCTGTAAAATATGTTGCAGTTTATTACAAAATAGAAAAACAGCACTACAGAATATTCCGACATTTACTGAACTAAACATGTTCTATAGAAAAAAATAATATTTTCACTATTGTAAGTACTTTATAGTTAAAACAATTGCAAATAATGCAAAATTCTAAAGGTTTTGATTAGAGATGTGCACTGAGCCCCATGTTTTGGTTTTGGATCTGTATTAAAATCACATAATTTTGGCCTGTTTTTGTTCCTACAGTATTATTAACCTCAATAACATTAATTTCCAGTCATTTCCGTCCACCTTACAGCTGACAATATTTTGTTCACCCTGTTTAGGCCAATTGGTTGCATGAGCTAGCTGGATGTCTAAACTAAGTGACAGCAATGGGTGGCACAAACACGTGGCAATTCAACTTCAAACATGGCATATCTAAGAAACAGAGTGGCACTACAATGGCAAACAGGATGGCTGTGTAATATAAACTATATGATGCTATAAATTGTTTTCATTATTAAGAACTAGATCAGAGGCCTGAGAGCAGTACAGGTAAATTTAGGTGGAAGAGAGATTGGTTGATTGATTGATATTGATTGACTGATTAATTGTTTGATTGATTGATCATTATTTTATTACTCCTGTAAAAAAAAACAAAGCAGAGAAGTGGAAAATACTATTAAAAACAAGCACCCAAAATAGATGAAAGTAGTGCATTGATTAATTGATTAATTAATTAAGGATTCCTCACAAGGATTGAAAGAGAAGCCAAGAATCTTAATAGTTGCACTGCAGAGCAGTTAACTCCAAATCAGCCTATCGTATATTGTATACCAATTGGGTAACACACCTCTACAGCACATTTTAAAAAAACCTTAAGATAACCATAAAAGATTATATTGTCAGTAGCCAAGGATTCCTCAAAAGGGTTAAGCCAAGAACCTTAATAGTTGTACTGCAGAGCAGCTAACTCCAAATCAGCCTATTATACATATTAAAGATGAGACTGACCTGTTGGCCATACTACCCCCTTCCTCTATTGGGCAACATACTCCTGTAGTACATTTATGAGCACCAGAGAGTCTGAGTATGAGGGATAATACACACAATAAAATTTTCATTTCGATAAAAGACAAAAAAAACTAACCATCAACTGCAACACACTCAGGGGGTCATTCAGACCCGCTCACGAGCGCAGGACGCTCGCAAGCGGGTCGATGTTCCCCCACTGCGCATGCGCACGACGGAGCTCGCGCGAGACCCGGCGAACGATGGGCTCTCCATCGCTCCGGGTCTCGCACCAAAGGGGGCGTGCTGTCGATGTTGATTGACAGCACGCCCCCGTTTGGTGGGCGTGCCGGGGGTGTGCCTGCCAGACGTCTGAAGCCGGCCCCACTGACATCACTAGTGATGTCAGTGGGAGTGATTTTGGCTCTGATAGAGCCAAAATCACTCCAGGGCTTGCGGCAGCGAGACCCTACTGCAGGGTCTCCGTCACAAGCCCGATGGTCACGATGGTCAAGACCATCGCGACCATCATCATGGACGCACGCATATGCTGTGGGTGGTCACCCACAGCTATGCGAGCGGCCAGGAGGCCGCTCCATTTTCATGGAGGAGGGCCCTGATTCAGAGCGAGTGCTCTGGTCAGAGCGGTCGGCTCTGAATCATGCCCTGAGCTCACACTGGGAAATCGTCGGGAAGCTGATGGACGGAATCCCGACCGCCGGCTTCCCGACTGTATAATCCTGGCAAGGGTTAAATGACAGGCATCGAAATCCCGATGCCTGTCATTTTCCCTATGCTGGGAGACCGACACTCGGCTTACTGATCGAAGGAAAGCCGGGCGGCGGGTGCGGACAGCCGCGGGGGGGTTAGGTTTAGGGTTCTTGGGGGGGACTTAGGGTTAGGCACCCCCCCGAGAGGTTAGGTTTAGGCAAGGGGAAGGGGGGGTTAGGGTTAGGCACCCCCGGGGGGGAAGTTAGGGTTAGGCACCCCCCTAGGGGACTTAGGTTTAGGCGGATGGGAAGGGGGGTTAGGTTTAGGCACTTAGAGGGGGGATTAGGGTTAGGCACTTAGGGGGGAGGTTAGGCTTAGGCACCCCTAGGGTAGGGTTAGGGTTAGGGGGTAGAATAGGTTAGTGAATACTTACCTTGGGACAATCAGGATTTTCATCCTTGTCGGGCTGCCGCTGTCGGGATTTCATACTGAATCCCTCACACTGCATGGAGAGTGGAGACACAGTGCTTACATTTTTGAGCACCAGAGAGTTTGAGTATGAGGGATAATATACACAATAAAATATTGATTTTGATTTTGTTAAGACAAAAAAACTGGCCGCCAACTGCAACACACAGTTCAGATATTAAGGTGGTTACCATTAGGGCCAAATGCAATAGGGTGAGAGTTTAGAAAATGTGAGAGTAAACTCTCACACTTGTTAAACTTGGCCAATGTAAAACAGTCAGAGAACATGCAAACTTGCATGTTTTTCAGACTCAAAAACTATCATGATTTAAACTCATCCAGATGTTTTTCCATTTTGAAAATACAACTCGACGAATGTAATTTGTTACTACTAAACTCTCACATTTTCCAAACTCTCACACTATTACATCTGGCCCTTAGTGTCCCTAAACACTTCAGTATCATGGCTGATTTTTTTAGAACACACAATAAAATTTTGATTTTGATAACAGTAAAACAAATAAAAAAACGCGAGAATACTACTGTGGGATGATTATGTTTTGGAATCCTAGCAAAGCGGGAAAACCCCAAGTCGCCACTCAGATTCACTCAGATCAGGGAAGGTCGGGAGGGCTCAGTTTTCAGAAAACCGAGTTTACACAGCTCTAGTATTTATTAGCACCAAAAAATAATTATGGCATGTAACATTTGAATGGTCAATAAAGCAAAAGAAATGTTATTTCTTTCACAGGAAACATATAATGCTCCACAGCATACTCCCATTCACCGTAGGGCTCCATTGCCCGAACCTCCCTCCACCATAAAAATTATTGCTTGAGCAGGAGAGGATGGTAGGAGCAATTGTAAAATGTTGAGGCTGCCTGCAGCTGCATACTGCATTGATGTGTGTCTGAATATCAAGAGGCAAGCAAAGTATGCTCCCCAGCCATTACATTTGTGTTTAAACATGATCGGAGCAGCCAGGCAGCAACCACGGTTACATGGTATGATAGGCTCCTGTCATACCCAGTAGACAGCTGGTAGCCCTTTAATTGGTGAATGGCTGGAACTATCTACAGATCAAAGTGTAGGATGCTGTCTCACAGCACCGTAACTACAGTTATCAGCGCTCAGTGCAGGCCACGCCTCCTCTGCATGATGTCACACAGAGGGGCAGTGCTACGACCACCGGTATACACAGCCATGCCCGGAGCATCCTCAGGATGCTCCAGGGTGCTGTAAGGGCAGTATTGGACCACCTGAAAGGTCCTAAGGACGCTCCAGGCGACACTGCTGCAGATGCAGCAACCGTGGGTAAGCAGCAGTGCTGCCCACAGAGCCCTGCGATCTGTGCGGCTGCACCGCTCGCCCACCCCTAGTTACGGCCTTGCTGTCTCATGTCCTGTACAATGTGTCATTAGATAGCAAAGGACTGCTTTTTGCCACAATCTATGTTTCTGCTTTCTGAGGATATTATGGATACCTCTTAATCGCTAAATTTAAATAATCGCTTTCCAATCCAATTTGTTCCAAAGCACAAAAAGTTATATTTTGCAAAAAAAGTATAACGCGCTGTGATCTAAACAATTAGCGCAAAAAGCAAGTAAAATACAAGGTACAGCTGATACATATGCTAGCGCTCTGGATCCAGTTCTCAGTCATCAATCCTGAAGCCTGTGGTCATCAAAGAAGGGAAAATTACTCCCTTATGGTGTCCAGAGCAGTCGCCTATATACCTTACAGGTCACATATAGAACAATAGAGACAAGCTGGCATAATTCCATTGGTCCTTGCTCCTGGTCACCCTGGTCATTGGTTAGTTCATACAGTGTCATCAGTGGTATGTCTTGGTTCTCCAACAGTTGCTTTGTGTAGTTTCCCGCCGAAGAACTGGTTAAACTGGCTACCGACACTACATACAAAATGTTAACATGCTAACCAATAACTCCCTATAGTTCATAACTTGCGGACACATGATGCGATCTCCTTGCCGATAGCAGCGGAGATCTGCAAATGAACAGTGATTTAATAGAATACCAAACATGACATGTCTACTATATTCTAAACCTTAGATCTTATTTAAGTATGTATTACATCATAATTACCTGTTAAGAAGACCTTTAATAGCTATCTTTATTAACTTATTGTAAATAGGAACCATTATATACATATGCGTTTGCATATGTGCGTCTGTGCATTAATGTACAAAATGTTCGTATGTATGTACGTGAGGACGCACGTGGGCGTCTGTGTACACATGTGGATACACATACGCGCGTCAATGTGTAAGCATATAAATCCATGTGTATGCGTTATGTGAATCAGTATATGTGTGTGGTGGGTTCGCATTTGTGCGCATCGGATTGCGCCGACTAGATCGTCAGATAATAATTAGCAAATGATCATACTCAATTATTTGACTTCGACAATATTCATATTAAATTAGTACAAAAGTGTTGTTATCTATAGATCATTACTTGTACTGTATATAAATTATAATCCTGAGTATGCAAACTGAAGTAAGACAGCGCTATACATCTATTAAAGAAGCCGAGGTTTAAACCCATAGCAGTATCAATGTCAGAGGCACCAGAGTGCATGTCTTCTACCTAGCAAGTTTTATTAGCATGATTATAGTACTATACGAGCTGTAAGGTTCTTCCTAGATTATACTTAAATGATTGGTGTTTTTATCTATAAATGTTTCTGGATTATATGAGGTTGTCAATATAGGCTGAATAATAGCATATCACATTAAAATGCTCTGTGTATTATTAATCAGTCATTAGAATGCTCTGTATATTGTAAATCAGTTAATAGAATACGCTCTGTATTGTGCAGAGATTTCAATAATACTCTTTGTATTGGATAGAGGTCACTACAATGTTCTCATTATTGTAAATTGGTCAATAGAATGCTCCATATAGTCTATATCAATCATTAGAATGATATCTGTATATATATATTGATAACTGGAATGTCCTTTGTACTGTAAAAATGTTACTAGAATGGTCTCTTTATTGCATAGTAGTAACTGTAATGCTATTTGTATGGTATATTGGTCACTGGAATGCTGCCTGTATTGTATATAGCAGAGATGGCCAGGCCCATACCAGTCCTCAAGGACATGTTTTCCATAGAATATGTCAGTTAGGAATGACATTAATTGACCCCATCTTTCAAAATTTCTCAGTTAGTAATGACTACTCCTGTGCAACAGCTAGGTGGTCTTAAAAACATGATCTGCTAGGGGTCCTAGAGGACCAGGTTGGCCAACCATGGTATATAGGTTACCAGATTGCTCTCTGTATAGTATAGAGGTCATTAGAGTACTTGGTGTGTGGTATATCACTCACTACATGTCACGCTTGTATTTGAGTAGTGGGAGGTGTATATGCAAAGCTGGCAGGTCTGAAGACATGTGAATAGATGCTTCCCTGACCAGGAATTGAACCGGATCATACCCACTAGACCACCAGGGACATCAGTGTTATTGATGGTATGATGTATGTAGCAGAGAAGAGTGTAGCAGTATATTTACCAGGTTGAACTGGGTTGTTACTTGATATTAATAAAAGCACTCTTCTTATTTGGATCTGTAGTCCCGGACAGATCTTGGCAGGAATATTTACCAGGCTTGGACAGGGTTTTCCCTGTAGTCTGGGACCACTCTGAGATGACAGGACCGGATACAGACCGAACACCGGAATAGATGGTAGCTGTAGAATAATCTGGCATGGAACCAGGGAAGCAGGAACGACTGATATACCTGAGCAGACAAGTGGATGCTTTGCACAGGTGTAGTATGGATTCAGCACACTGGAACAAGCTGGACTTGAGATGCTGATTACACAGGAATAGAATGGCATTGGAATTTAGTGCAGCAGGAACAAACAGAACTGCACCAGCAGGATAACAATGACAACAAACAGAGCACAACTAAGCTTCACTCAGTAAGGACTGAGATATACATTGTACTGTCAATGACTGAGAGTCAACAGCTGGAATATATAGCCCGTGGTTAGCCAGGATTGGATGAGCTGAATCAGATGGTCCCGGCAGACTAGGAGTGGCTAGTGATTGGACAGATCGATCAGATGATCAGGACAGCAGTACTCCAGGGCTGGCTGTAAGCTGCAGCCTAGCAGGCCGGAAACAACGGAGCCTGTGTCTCACTAGGATGACAGGGGACACATGGACCAAGTTCAGGGAGCGAGCTGGCTGGCCACAGGTGCGGTAAGTGACCCAGCAGCAGGGATAACAAGCCCGGGTTGTGACACTGCAATGCTGCCTGTATTGTATATAGGTCACTAGAATGCTCTCTGTATAGTATAGAGAACACTAAAATGCTCCCCTCATTGTATGTCAGTCACTGGAATGATCTATGTATTGTATAGAGCTCATTAGAATATTCTCTGTTGTATAGCAGTCACTAGAATAGTTTTTGCTTTGTCAAATCCAACCAAATATTGTATTTGATTATATCTGTTTGACATAACAATTGTTATAGGTTTCATTGAATATATTGACCACACCCAGATTAGCCAAAATGTATGTGCACAGTTTTTGTCATGTCCATGCTTCCATTATGGCACAGGTTCTCAAACTCGGTCCTCAGGACCCCAAACAGTGCATGTTTTCCAGGTCTCCTCACAGCATCACTAGTGAAATAAATATCTCAACCTGTGGATCTTTTAAACTGTGTCAATGAGTAATTACTACACCTGTGCACCTGATAGGTGACCTGGAAAATGTGACCTGTGTGGGGTCCTGAGGACTGAGTTTGAGAACCACTGCCCAATGGTACATTGAAATAAAGCCTGGTCCACTTGCTCATAGGGCTAAAAGTTGCCAGCCAGCCCTTTTCTCAATGGATACAGGTTTAATGAGGAATTAAAAGACACAGTTAAGGTTTAAAGAAGAACTGCTATATTATAAAGCCTATTATCAGGTGGAGTTCACTAAGTGAAATATGTGTAGAAAGTAATTCATTTTGCATTTCAGTTTTCCTCTTTTCAAAAATAAATAAATACATGAATAAATAATATAGTAGTTACTTTGTCTCCTAAGCATTTATCCATAAAAGTTTGGAATACCAATTATGTGAAAGTAATTAAATCTATAATATTTTGCTATATGTATTAGCTCATGCTTGACACAATCAGATGCTGTAGATTCTTTAGCAAGTGGTCTAGATTAAAATACTCACCAGTGTACTGGCTATTTCAACTAGAACTTCAGTGTTTAATTAAGAAACCACTGGAGTTGCTATAAAAGTTTACAGTTCAAAGGGTCCTCCACCTATTTATTTACTGATATTACCAATCCCTTTCCCTTTTAGAAAAACCCAAAAGGGAGATTCACACTTGCCCATCTTAACTAAGGATAGCTTTACAGCATTGACCTCAACCAGTACAAATACTGGTGGTGATTCAACTTCGGACAGAATTGTAAAGCTGCACGCAGCTTAGGCTTACTTAGGCTGACCGGCTTGCGAGCCAAGGTACTGCATCTGTAGACGCAGTCCCTGGTCTTTCCACTCCCGGAAAGACCAGAGACTGACGCGCCCCCGTTTCCGGGAATACCATCCGTCCCCGCACCTTAAATGCCTCTGCCTGTCAATCAGGCAGAGGCATAGAAGGGTGTGCGTGCGATCACGCAGGACCTGTTCTGCACATTCGCAGAATGGGTCTTGTGCATGTGCACATTCCCGATAATCCGAAATCTGCATTCAGCATGGCACATACGTGCAATGCTGAATCAGGCCCACTGTACCACAGGTGTAAGCTGTTCTGTTCACAGTCATTAAGGGAATTCCATGGTTCCAACTTCCTGATTATAATGTGTGTCATCAATAGTGGATGATGGTACTTTTTACACGCTTTAAATATGGTTAGTGTTAAATATTAAAATAACTTTAAATAAGATACTTTAGGAAACATAGTAGGATATAGAAAATAAGATATAGTGGATACATTCAGTATCCCGACACAGATGAAGCCGGCGCTTAGAATACACCTGTCAGAATCCCGGCGCCGACATCCCGAAAATAAGTAGTGGGGTTGGGGGGAGATTAGGTTAGATACTAGGGGGGGAGATAGGTTCAGGTACCAGGGAAGGAGGGTTAGGTGGAGGAGAGAGGGAGGCTTAGGATACATACTGACAAGTGTCAGTATCCTAACCCTGTTGGGATGCAGGTGTCATGATTTTAAACACCGGGATCCCCGGCACCGGCATCCCATACCCATCCCAGATGGAAATATATTAATAAATAACATTTAAATAAACATTGGAAACTCTGTTAGTGGTGGGTAAAGTTACATGAGCAGAATAGGTCAAAAGTGATCCCTATCTTGCCTAGAAAAAGTTTTCATACGCTGGTATTTTACACGTGTTGTTTTCTTACAATTGTAGCAAGTATTATTAGGAGAACTGGCGCGTCATGATTTTATTGCATCATGTCATTCATGCAGGGCCGGTGCAAGGTTTCCCGGCACCCTAGACAAAACTTCAGTCACTGTATATTTAAATATACAGTATATACACATATTTATAAACATGCATACGCACACATATACATATATATATATATATAGTCAGTATCTGGTGATCAGCAGCACTACAGCAGCCAGCATCACGTGTTGCTGGCAATCTGACAAGTTTCCTGTTTTCTGTTGCTCTGATCAGCAGCAGCCAGCAGACTGTCTAAGTCTGACACCTCAGTGCACAATTGAACAGGCGGGCAGCAGCAGCCCTCACTGGAACTGAAGGAAGAGCGCCGGGGATCTTCATTCTTGTCACTGATCGGTGGGGTGACACACGTGACGTTGCCGCGCAGGGAGGGCTAGTGAAGCCCTTCTCTGAGCCGAAGTTTGCCATTATGCCAGTCTGACATTTGATCCACCACATGGTTGGGGGAGGTAGCCTCAGATGGAAAAGAGCGGGTATAGTAGCCGTTGCATCTAAGGCCAGGATGCAGGACTCTTAATTTTTCTTCCAGCCACAGAGAGCCGCCCCTCAGGACCCGGCACCCATAGGCAGCTGCCTAATGGAAGCACCGGCCCTGCATTCATGCTTTCAGATATTGCCCATTTCTGAAATCATTACATAACTTGGCTATTAGTTCCGGTCATTTTACCAGATTCTGCTGCATGTTGCAGATGATAAACTAGTGTCACTAGTTTATCTTCTGCATTTGGAGCCTACAGTATGTACTCCTATATATGTACTTCTCACACCAAGCTAATATCAGTGCATGAATAGGGATCAGGACATAGGCGCAGTTACAGTAAGTTACTTCAAACCTATTTTTAACATACAAATAAGGGTAGGGACAGAAGCTGCATTGATTATCCTTTAGTGTATATATTTATTTGCAGTACTGCAGTTTATATTTTATTGAACTGTGACCTTAGAAGATGCACAATTTAATTTTAATTATGCCATTTATATTAACTATGCAAATTAATTACTCCACGATGTTTACCAACTATGCAGATAAACATATGCAATGTTATGTCATTCCACTATGCCTTCCCATTCTTTATTTCTGCAATTAATGTCCTTCACAGTCAGATAATATCCCATTTAATGATTACAGTCACTAGGATTAAAAACATTGGGATGCAAGACTACAAGTATGGTGGTCAGCAGTGTTAATAGTACGTGGCATCAGATATTTCAGGAAAGGACATTGGTGAGGTAAATACATATTGTAGCTTGCTGTTACATTGCTAACCAGATAATTATTTAACTTTTGGGTTTTAAAATCTATCAATGAAGATGAGCAGTTTCATTAATCTACCTTTGTCACCATCCCATAGATGGAATGGAGGTGATTAGTCATCAAAACCTTGCCAATCAGGCATATGGTCTTTTATATACAGTACACAAGTAATGCAACCTAAAGATACAAAATCTAAAACCTTCCAATTAAGAGCTTAGTTTTTATGCAATTTACTGTAACAGAAAGACCAATGGAAAACGTAATTTATCCTGGTGGACATTGCGGAACAAAAGTTGTTTACAAAATGGATATTCTATTACTTTAAGGCACTTCTCTATAAGGACTTCTGCCTATCAACACACTGAAATTTGAGGTCAGTAACCTGCAAATAGAGAACAAACCAATTAGAGACAACCAGCATTTTGTAGATTTTATACATAAAGTCCCAATTGTATGCCTTATACAGTACTTACAGTAGGCGTTTTAACAATTATTGTCTCAACAACAAAAAAAAGTAGAGGAGGCTCTTCCTAAACATTGTGCTACCAATGCTACAGAATTGTATTTCTTTCAGCTCACATATCCTCTACAGCAGGGGTCTTCATTCAACCCGTGGAGCTGCTCCCTGTGGCCCGCCGATGGTGTGCACAGGCACACCCTAATGTCACCCCCTCACCAGTGGCGCGATCCAGGTCTGTTTCAGTTAGTGTAGTGCGGTCCGCACTACACAGTAACAAACATACCGCCGCCAGGACCGGGTAGTACACTCGTATGTAACCCTGGTTTAGGGTTAAAGAAAATACCATTTAAATGTATACTTTTGACATATACATTTCTTTGCATTCTGAGCTAATTTAAGTCTGTAATTGCTTAAATAAATAAAGTATATATATATGTGGAGTTATCAAGGTGTATTAAATTCCTACTGTGCAAGTTTATGTATATGTTTAAGTAGTGTGCACTATACAAGAAAGTGCCAGAACTGGCAGGCAGAAGCTGCTGTCAGGTGGCCCCTGTTTAACATAAGCTGAGTGATGCATATAGGAGTGAATTGGTTCTTGTCAGGAAAAGAGGGTCTGGTTAGAGGGAGGTGATATAACAGCTGTTAGCAGCAGCTGACAGTCAGTCTGGAGTTCTCCTCCTCGGGTGCCCACCTCCCTTTGGCCTCGGCAGCGAAGCCATAGTAGGCTTCCGGTGCCCAGGGGGTTGGAGCCGGAGAGGAAGCATCAGCGGCGGTCAAGCTTACCGCTGACAGGAGAGTTAAGGTCCCAACAGTGGAGCTGCAGGGCAGTCCTATCAGGAGAGCTGCGAAGAGGGACTGATGGCAGCCGAAGGCTGTAAGCGGGGCAGAGTTGCGACACACCCATGCTGTTGAGAGGCTGTGGTCCCAAAGAGGGGCATGTCTGCAAACGTATATGTGGAGCAGCAGCGGCTGCGTCAAGAGGTGAGCTGCCACCTCAGCACAGCTATGGAGCTGGGTTGGTGGAGAGGGGACACGCCGGGCTATGTGAGGAGACAGAGAACAGGAGAGAGTCTGCTGGAGGTTCGTGTTAAGCTGACGGAGCAGCAGTGGGGCAGTGCAGCATCAGTGGAGCCGTATGTAGCCTCAGAGGAGGAGCTTGGCAGCATGCCATAAGCATACAAACTGTTATATGGGCTAATCCCTGCAGTGGCTGCCTGGTTAAAGACTACACTTCGGAAGTGATAGCAGTTGTAAGTACGATAGCCCCTTACAATGCATACAAGCAGAAGCCAGTCAGAGCAGGGGAGTTGCAGTGTCAGCTGGTTACAGTTCAGGAGCAGCAGGTAGCCCACAAGTATTACAGCAGGACTGATCATTGGCCAGCACAAAGAGGAGGGGGGGGCGGATTTTCTCAAGGGAGTAAAGTAGTTGCTTAGGGTTTACATTTGTTGTGACATGTTGGTAGTGGCAGCAGCGCCCTACCAGTGGTCAACTTGCACTGCATTCTGCCACAGCAGGATAGCTAAAGGGGTAACCTACCGCATATACAGCACTGCTATTTACACTGATTTATAGGGCAACATTTGTCCTATGGGAACTTTCCATTTATGTCATCCTACAAATTGGAAATATAGAAGTGTAACACATTGAAGCTAGAAGCCAATAGTTAGCACTGAGAAAGGACAGTAACTAGTGCATGTGGTGAAAACATTTGTAACCAACATTTATTTAATTTTCTCAGTGTATCACCTATTATATAAAAGGATGTAGCTACAGCCAGGATTCTGCAGACTCTGACTTAGATGGTGTTTGCAAAACCAGATTGATAAATCCAGCCAGGCTAATGATATATATATAATTCAGTCATTGTATTTTCAGTATTCAAAGACATTTAATGTGATGTCAGTTGAAAGGATGTGTATGAAGATACATACAGGTATACACATAAGGTAGACTGCATACAGTATAAGACTAGAGCGGTATTAATAGGCATAGGAGTTACCATTAAGGTAACATATACAAAATATACATGTAATTTACGGAATACATATGAAATACGTTTAACAGGAATGTGCCCACAATGTCTTTGAATAACAGCTTTTCCAGAGATAGGTGAAGTAGTTATTTATACTGGTATATTGTCTTATGTAATGACATGTAATGTTATGTTATGTACTATGATATGTACTATGTTATATGAACCTTTGTATTTTCTATATACAGTATATATCAGGTGATGTAATGCTATGTTCATGGTAAGGAATGTATATAATACTTATCCTACAACTTCATAAACTTAAGGATTTACAACTGAACCATATGTTGTGGTGACATTATTATGGTGCTAAAATGTCGGTAAGCCTAACCTTATGTAATTAGGAGAATAAGAATAACACGAGTATATAAACTAATCCCCAATTTGGGTTTTCCCCAGTAAGCCCAGGCTACTATTGATACTTGGGTGGAGGCACTGAACTGATAGAGAAAAGGTACACCACTTAGAGAGAGGTTAAGTGTAGGTACATTATACAACATGGGAGTTAGTAACCTGGTGTCACCTTAGTGGAAAAAAGGGTGGGGGGGTTACATGTACTACCCGGCGGCGGTGTGTTTGTTTTAGCAGCCAATGAGAGTCAGATAGACTCTTATTGGCTGCTGCACCTACAGCTGGAGCTCACTCATGAGCTTTGCCTTCCGGCTCCCGCATGGGTGAAGGGAGAGATGTTGTGACGTCTCTCCCATAGTGCCGAGTGGGCCGGGAGGACAGAGGAGCAGATGGCGGCGGGCGCAGGAGCAGGACCGGGATTCAGTTAAGTATTTTTTGGGGTTGTTGTCTGTGTATCTGTGTATATGTAAGGGGCACTACATAATGGGGACCACTACTGGGGGCAGGGCTGCCATCAGAAATTCTGGGGCCCGGTACTGGCAAAATAGGCAGGGCCCCCCTCCATCCAGGGATGGATGGAGCAGAGTTGACAGGGGGTTGGCATCAATTGGCACGTAAACCAGTCTAACAACTGCTGTAAAATTCACACACATCATATATACAGTCAGGTGCATAAATATTGGGACATTGATAGAATTTTCATATTTTGGCCTTTATTCACCACCACAATGGCTTTGAAGTGAAACACACAAGGTGTGCTTTAACTGCAGACTTTCACATTTAATTTGAGGGTAATTACATCCAAATCAGGTGAACGGTGTAGGAATTACAACGGTTTCTATATGAGCCTCCCACTTTTTAAGGGGCCAAAAGTAATGGGACTATCAACTCAAAACCTATTTCATGGACAGATGTGGGCTATTCCCTCGTTATTTCATTATCAATTAAGCAGGTAAAAGGTCTGGAGTTGATTCTAGGTGTGACATTTGCATTTGGAATCAGTTGCTGTCGACTCTCAATATGAGATCCAAAGAGCTGTCACTATCAGTGAAGCAAGCCATCATTAGGCTGAAAAATTAAAAAAAAAAACATTAGAGAGATAGCAAAAACATTAGGTGTGGCCAAATCAACTGTTTGGAACATTCTTAAAAAGAAAGTACGCACCGGAGAGCTCAGCAACACCAAAAGACCCGGAAGACCACGGAAAACAACTGTGGTGGATGACAGAAGAATTATTTCCCTGGTGAAGAAAAACCCCTTCACAACAGTTGGCCAAATCAAGAACACTCTCCAGGAGGTAGGTGTATATGTGTCAAAGTCAACAATCAAGAGAAGACTTCACAATATCCCTGCTGTCACTTGCTGCTGCTGCAGTGGCGCTGCTACCTGCCGGGCCCCCCTCTCTCTCCCCTTCCTCCGGGCCCGGGACTCGAGGCCCGGTGGTCCCCCCCTGATGGCGGCCCTGACTAGGGGCACTACATAATGAGGACCACTACTGGGGGCACTGCATAGGGGGGACCACTACTGGAAGCACTGCATAATGGGGACCACTACTGTGGACACTGCATACGGGGGACCACTACTGGGAGCACTGCATAATGGTGACCACTACTGTGGCCACTGCATAGGGGGACCACTACTGGGGGCACTGTATAAGGGGCACTACTGGGGGCACTGCAGAGGGCAGCAGTTATGGGACATAATTGTTTGAGGATGGGGGCAACTATCTGACATAGTTAATGGAGGAGGTGGGACAGTTATGGGGCATAATTAGAATTGTGTGAGGAGGGAGGCCGTTCTGGGACCTAATTAATATTGTAGGAGGGGGAAATTATGGGACATAATTGTGTGAGGAGGGGGCAGAGTCAAAATATCATAGCATAGCTTAGTGGCTCTCAGGCTTTGTTGAATTTTTTAATATGGCTCACACTGTCTTAAAAGTTGAAGTCCCCTGCTCTACAGTGTGTTAGACTGTATAGTCACATTTCAAAGTACACTGGTGGCCAAAATTGCGGACACATTTTGAAATTTGAATGTTTTTCAACTTTGAATGCTTCTAAAAACTTTCACTTCACGCAGTGCAATGATTCATGTATCAAATGAAAGAAAATTGAATGCACAGATACGTGAGATTCAAGAAGCGGATTGTAGTAACAGCTACTACAAGCCAATCGGAATCGTTGTTCTGAGGACCAATCAGCTTTCTTTTATGAGCTGGTGCTAGGTCATGTTCAAAGGTGGGAAAGGTCAGTTTGGCTGTTTCATTTTGCAGAATAAAGTTGGTTACTGATGTGCAATTACGGTTGGATGTTTGTGTGTATTGTTTAGTGCTATTGACTGTATAAAAAATAAATACAACAATATCGTCCAGGCAAAGTGGTGACTGGTCACCCAGGAAGAGATCCAGGATTGTGGCATTACGTGAAAATGGTCTTTCGTATGCAGCAATTGCAAAATAAGTTGGTGGTAAAATGTGACGACATCATGAGTACGAAAGTTTTGTTTACGCTATATGGAAACACAATCTATACAAAACAAAGAAGGAAAAGGCCGGAAAAAGTGCACAACAGCTATTGATGATAGGCGAATAAAAATAATTTGTGTCAGGGACAGATGGATGTCATCTGCAGCCATTAGCAGTGAACTGAGTGCAACTGGTGTTTTTGTCAGTGCAAGAACGGTACGGAGAAGACTAACGGAGGATGGCCTAAAAGGTAGGATTTTCCCAAAAAAAGCCATTGCTGAATAAAAAGCAGCGCCTGAAACAAATACAGTGGGCAAAAGAACACATTGCATGGACAGAAGGTCAGTGGAAACAAGTGATATGGAGTGACGAAACTAAGATATCCATATTTGGTAGTGATGGGAGAAAATATGTGAGACGTCGCATCGGGGAAGAGGTACTTGTAGAAATCCTACAAGTGTTATGATCTGGGCATGTATGACAGCAGATGCTGTAGGCTGCCTTTATGTCATAGATGGCACACTGAACAGCAGAAAGTACATTGACACCATCCTACAACCAAAACTACCTTCTATCAGGGATCGTTTTCCAGTTAATGCTCCATTTTTTTCCCAGCAGGATTCAGCTCCCTGCCACACTGCACGGATATGCAAACAGTGGTTCACGGAGAATGACATACAGGTGCTGGGATGGCCAGGAAACAGCCCAGACCTGAACCCCATAGAACATTTGTGGTTTCGTTTGAAAAAACTGGTACATCTGAGGCGTCCATCCAATAAAAGACAGTTAATTGAGGCTATGATTGTCTCATGGCACCACATAATAAGCAAGCAAGAGCTAGAAACATTGGTTCACTCAATGCCACGTCGCTGTGCTGCTGTCTTGAAAAATAAAAGATACCCAACGAAATACTGATAGGACAGTAACATCATAAGTACACATGGATTTTCTCCCTAAGTGTTGTTTTCACTGCATAACTTCCCTTGGAATGCAAGTATTGGACCTCTGTTTATTGTGTTGAATTCAGCATTAAATTTCCTTTCATTTGATATATGAATCATTGCATTGCATGAAGTGTAACAGTTTTTATAAGCATTCGAAGTTCAAAAAGTGTCCTCAATTTTGGCCACCACTGTATATGACATTGTGACAAGTGACTTGCTTTGCTACACATGTACCTAAAAAGAAAATCAAAATTATTACAAATTGTCAACAGAAAATAATCTATAATGTCAATGAATAAGTGATGGAATAAACATTTAACTTATTTAAATAAACCCTGGATCAGTGACATAATTATTGACCAAAGTCCGCAAGTGTAAAATAATTCAATAATTTGTTTTGTGTAAAATAGATTTAAAAATAAATACATATGTCTGTAAGAGGTCTCACAATTGGTTAATTCACTTCCAAATAAGAGCTTCATCATGAAGTTAGTAATAGCATTAAAAAAGATATATGAGAAAGCTTTTTGGATAGCACCAACAGGAAGATTAGGTATATATACATTTTTAAAACTTTTAAAATCTCACTGTAAAAAAATGAATCATAATAACTAAATAGAGAAAATATGGCACAACTATAAATTAGTCTAGGACAGATCAGCCTCCAAAACTGACCACTTGTGCAAGAAGTGCCCCTGCTGATGACTGCAGCAGCAACTCAGGCCGCAGTACGGGGCCAGTCTGCGGGCAGCAGCTGTACTACCCCTGGCAGTGGGTAGAGCAATAAAGTTTTGTTTGTTTGCTGCGGTGCAGTGCACGTGACATCATGACATCACAAGCGTCGCACCATGGAAAGACACCTAAGCAGCAGGCAGACATAGAATAAGGTGTGGGGGCATGGGGGGACACAGTGGAGGCTCTGAGGTTCCCCAGAGAAACCACATAATGGTAAGGCAGACTCTCAAGCAATTGGCCTGTACCTGCCAGGGACCCGGGGATGGGGGGGCCCTACAAAAATGAATGTACGGGGCCCCATGATTTCTGTTGCAGACCCTGCACAAATCTATGATTAATGAAAGGGTTTAAAAAAAAGAAAACCACAGTAAATTGACATGAAATCTCAGCTATGGCTTCTTGAAAGCATGGGGAAGACTCAAAGAAAGAAAAACCAAGAAAAATACTGCACTAGTTAGTAATATGTATAATATTTGTGAAACCCCATATACTTCAAATTATCAATAAATATAAATGATAATATTTTATTAATGTAGGGGGTACAGCTTGATGACAATGCTAAGCACATCCAAATATACAGAAGAAAAAGAATGTCTCTTACAGGCGCACAAAGAATATGATAAAGAAATGATACTCAGGGTTCCCAGCGGCTTCGATTATATACAGCGCTGCATACAGCTAGCAGGGATACTTTTACTGACATACCTATCCCGCTTTCATTATTATCCTATGATTTAGATAGGACTACACTCATCACTTATAATATTACTCGATACTGTGGTAATGATCCACACTAAGAGCTATATTTAGATTTTCATCTGGTCATATTTATACATTGAGAGTGGGATATATGACTACATTGTTGCTATGATTATATATTATATAGAGATTGATACGCAGTCCGTCTTATAACTTCAGACAAATTATCCATTCATTGTATATCTATCACACAGCGGGACACTAAGTGATTTTTATTAACACTTTTTCTATGGTCTAGTCTACACTATATATGTTTGTTTATAGTCCCGATACATCTGTTTCGTTTTAATATTTCGCTGTTGATTTTTTAGTTATATATGCTTATTATAAGATGAAGTAAAAGTTATGTTTTAAATATTCTTTGTGCGCCTGTAATAGACATTCTTTTTCTTCTGTATATTTGGAAGACTCAAAGACCAAGACCCAAAAACGAAGTAGAGAATGATTCAATGATCTGATAAGGCCTAAAGTGACCTGTTTGAGCTTATGTTTGGTACAAGTCAAACACTGCGTATCATCACAAAGGAACTGTTCCTACGAATGGTCGTGGAAGCATATATTGCTCAGGGGATGCTTCTATGCTCCAGGGACTATGAAACTTGTCAAAATAAATGGACAGAGCAACATATAGGGGCCGATGCAGAGTTAAATGAATATCAGCTTTATGTGCTCTTCACAGCATGCATGGAAATAAATGGGAATATCCACAGCCAGAGTTGTACCACTTTTGCAGTGTGCCTGCCCCCTGTTTGTACACTTGGTGTGCATCTTGTCATCATCATAAGTACAGTCTTGAACCAGCCTAAATTATACAACTGATAGGGCTGGAAACAGGAGTATCTATGCTTGCATCTAACTCTGCATATGCCTCAGTTTTCTCAACATGGCCTCACTGAACTTTGTCTACATAAGAGCATAGTGTTACAACCTAATACCATCTCTCAAGTCATGGAACTGCATACAAGCCTACATTGCCATCAGTTGTATGCGCTCACTTCCAGAATATGCATGTGAAACACGTGCTCCGCCAAAGGTTGTATGTTCAACTCTACAGAGTTGAAATCAGAGGCAGATTGGGAATTTACAGTGTCCCTGGATAAATTTCCCCAAGTCGGCTCTCTAGAATCGTGGAATCAGAAAATGGGCGTGGCCTCGTGGAAAGGGGTGTGGCCTTGAGTGAATTGCTTTGCACTCCAGCCAGTTCCCCCATTTTTTCGTCACCCTGGGAGCATGACCAGTACTCCAGTAGCTGCTGGAAATGCCTCCAGTCCCTCTCTCCAGTAAATAGATGCCACGCACGTGTGCACGGTAACTATATATCACTTGCTCTGCTAAGCAAAGCAGGGGTGAGAGGCGGCCTCCCCTGTTCCCTCCCTTCTCACCATGGGGGAAGTCTGTCTCACAAGACAAGGACAACCTCATTTTGTAATGTTAAAGAGATCCTCTGTGGGCTGCTCTGCTTGTAATGATAAGCTCAGTCATGCAAAAGTGGCGTTACTTGCAGGGCCGGTACTAGATCAAGTTGCAGGTGAAAAGTCCCATTGGCACCCCCTTAAAAACAATATATATATATATATATATATATATATATATACTGTTTTTGTGTGTGTTAAATAAAAATACACCTTAACTCTATTGTGGTTTCTCTGCAAAGGACCAGATAATACATAGTAACAGAAGTTTTGGGGCAGGGCAAAATGTGAGTTTCCCTGGTGAAACAATATTATATTAAGAAAATATATATGATAATTGTGGTACCATATGTATCAGTAATATGGTTTCTTTAAAATAGGTGTCTTCCCAAAAATTACTGTGCCCCAGCCTTTTATTCTAATCCTACTAGAGTTCCCACCTATGTGTCTCCAGCATATGTGTCTCTCCAGGGTTGTCTCTAGCACCATCCCAGCGTGTCTCCATAGCACCAACCCCATGTGTCTCTACAGCACCAACCCCATGTGTCTCCCCAGTGCCAACCCTGTGTGTCTCTCTATCGCCATCTCCTCTATGGCCCCCCTTAGCACACAAAGCCCCTCAGCACACATTGTACCCGTTTCTTCCCACCTCTCAGCACTGACCTCTACCACTGCCCCCCCTGCACACACTGACCCTTCTCACAGCACCATGCTGATGCCTCTGCTCCACTATACTGGGAGCCATAGAGGGCATAACACCTCATGCCCATGCTCCCCTATACTGGAGGCCATAGAGGGCATTCCACCCCTGCTCCCCTGCTCCCCTGTGGCGCTGTATATAGGGTTATTATTTTTTCTAAGGGGTGTGCAATTAGGCCATTCCCACTCATCAGCAATGGGCCCGGGCCAGCTCTTAACAGCCCTGGCTGCTTTTAGGGCTCCCCCTGTACCCCAATAACAAGGACCCGACCAAGGATACAACCCTGAAGGGCCCCACACATTCTTGAAAGCAGATCCTGCTTCATTTCTTCCTCTGGGGGTCGTGTCTTCTGAAGAGAAACTTGATCATTTTGTCCAGGCACTGGAGCTAGTCACACAGCCGCCAATAATCTCTTCCACCTCACACAGCTGACCCCTCAGTGCCCTACAGCTGCTCACACAGGCTGCAGCTCTTCACACACAGCCGCTGTCACTGCTGCTCTCCTGCACCCACTCTCCTACAGTCTCACACTGCCCCCAGCACAGTCGTGGCACTGGCCCCCGGGTAAGTTGCTGGCCTAACCCGAATAAAACTTCACCCCCTGGCACCCTCACACTGACTCATCAGTAAAATGACTGACGGACTCCTGGATGAATAGGCAGGAGTCCGTGGCCATTTTAACAAAAAAAAGGAGAAGAATAAAAGATTATTGTTTTCAATGTCCCTGGCCTATAAATGGTCTGGCCCACTGGGAAAACTCCTGGTGAGATCTATGGCCAATCTGCCCCTGGTTGGAATGCATATGGTGTCAGTTAATTCTGCTCTATGGTATGGGAGTATAATAAGGCGGGTGTTCAGGTGGAATATTAATGATAGAGGGAACACAATATACTGAGAACCAAATCCCACTGGAATACAGAGCAACCCCTCACCAAAATGTGCAATGAGGAAAATGTATAAATCCATTGATCTTTCATGATATAAGGAAACAAAATGAAAAATACTAAGTGGTGAAAACATTTTATAATAGCCACAGTATTTAACATCAAAATTCTGGATTTTCTTTATCGAGATCTAGTAAGTCTTCAAGTAAAAATGTATCTTTAGAAGTCTTAAAATAAGTTATTGGAAAATAATAATATAAACAAAGTATTATTTCGGCATTACATGAATCTAATGCATTTAGAAAAGGATATTAATGTTACAGAATGTTTTTTACATGCAGTTCTTAGGGGTGCCCTAAAATAGGATGTGTTCACAAGAAAAAATGCAAAGTAAATATACCTAGGCTTCATAAAACAGGAACGGCTAAGAGCCAAAGATCTCATACAGATTGGCATAGAACACCACTGATATATATATTTTTCTAATTAAATAAATTATATTACTCAGTTCTTCTTCATATTGTATCCTTTAAATGTGGATATTATGAGTTCTGGTTATCCCCAATACATAAAATATCAAGTGTTATACTAGAAGCAACCACACTTGTTTTATTGGTATTCAATAAATATCCAAATAGTTTTATTCATTCAAGAGAGACTATACTTTTGGGGTGACTGCAGGCAGGTGGGCTTTCCCTGATGCAGTGGCATGCTCTTCTCCACCCGCCCCCCACCCCTCTAAATTTTCAGAACTCAGAGGTGGCTCAGAGGAGAAAATCACTTCCACCTCTTCCTGGTAGGGATGTGACTTCAGCTGTCAGTGACCGCCAACATTATGTATATTTATTGGGATCTCACTCTCACTCTCCACCTAGTTTGCGCACCTCAGTGTTTTTGGTGTGCGCAGGGCAATCCCACATAAGACACTCTGCACCAACTGGCATATTTCTTATTCTGCAATAGCCCCATTGTTGTCAAAGTCCACAAAGTGTGACTAAAGAAAGCGATTGAGTCGTGATTTGATTAGAGATGAGCGGGTCCAGTTCTCAGAGAACCAGACCCACCCGAAATTCAGGGATCTGGGGCGATCCGAGCCACAGCTCGGATCTCTCTGCCTGCCCTGGATCCCTCTCTGAGGCAAAACCTTGCTATCCCGCTGTCAGATCACAAGGTTTTGCATTGAGCGGGCTTAATGCTTATTGGTTGAGAGAGCCATCTGTCACGGCTCTCAGTCAATCAGCATTAAGCCCATTGAATATGGGCACAGGAGGAAGTAAGGAAGATGCGGTCTGCCCATCCTCCGCTGCCTGACACCGCCAGCACCCCCTGCTGCCGACCCCCACTGGCAGCATCCCCCGCTGCCGACACCCCTGCTGCCGACACTGCTGGGACCCTGTATTGATGACACTACCTGCACCCATGCACTGCCGACACCATCAGGAACCCCACACTGAGGACACAGCTGGCACCCCCGCTCTGCCGACACCGCCGGCACCCTACACTGAGGACACTGCCAGCACCCCTGCACTGCTGCCCCACATACTGAGGACACCATCAGTGACCCCCACACTGCCAACACTGCTGGCACTCCCACACTGGGGACACCACTGGCACCCCTGCACTGCTGACACTGTCAGAACACTTGCACTGAGGACACAGCTGGCACCCCCGCTTTGCCGACACCCCCGCTTTGCCCCACACTGCCAGAACTCCCACTCTGAAGACAGCACCGGCATTCCTGCACTGCCTACACTGTTAGCACGCATGCACTGAGGTCACCGCTGGCACCCCTGCTTTGCTAACACCACCGGCACTCTGCACTAAGGACACTGCCAGCACCCACGCACTACTGCCCAGCGTATTGAGGATGCCATCAGCGACCCCGCACTACTGCTACTCCCACACCGAGGGCATCCCTGCACAGCCGACACTGCCAGCACACTGCAGTAAGGACACCGCTGGCACCCCTGCTCTGCCGACACTGCCGGCACTATACACTCGGGACACTGCCTGGACCCCCACACTGCCAACACCGATGGCACTTCTGCATTGAGGACACCACTGGCACATGTTAGTGCCGCCCACTTCTGTCACTTAGCTTCGTCAGCCAGCTAGCTGGATGCTACCTTTTGGCCCTAAACTAGATGAAAAAAAGCAATATTGTGAGGTGGTCAAAACTGATTGGAAATGACTGGAAATAAATGTTATTGAGGTTAATAATACTGTAGGAACAAAAACAGGCCCAAATTATGTGATTTTAGCTATTTTTACATTTTTTTTAGAAAAAATACAGAGCCAAAACCAAAACAAAAAACGGTTTTGGCAAAACCAATCCAGATCCAAAACCAAAACACAGGGGTCAGCGCACATCTCTAGATTTGATCTATCTATCTATCTACAATACCATGCAGGTCCGACAAGCGATATCATCAGTGGGGCCATGCTGTCGAATGTGGGAGTGTTGGATTGACAACAATGGTCCATCTGCTTGGGTATAAGCTGGGTCCTTGAAAGTGGGGATGTCTTAATGTGTTGGTTACTTACATGGCGTTGCTTTCCGGCACCATTTTCATGAGAAGAGCCTTGCAGCACAGTATCGGAAGCTATAACACAATTTCTTCTTAAGTTATTTAATTTTCATTTGGAAGTCAGACTTTATTGACTTATTTTTAACTTCTTTAATTTTTTTTATTTTAAGAATTCAAATAAGCTCCAGAATCTTTTACTTCTCACAGTAGTCCTCTCCTTGCAGTAGACCCGCTGAAATGCAGGTCTACTGTCCCTATAGTGAAGATCAAGGTTATTTTTGGATTTAGTTTCAATTTCAGATGGCTAACTGTTACTTCCTTTATCTCCATGCAGAACGTCTCTTCCTAACCTGAATAAAAATGGTAACATAAATTTATAGATTGTTCGTTTAAAAAAAAGAAATCCTACATAATTGTAATATTTCTACAAGGATTTAGTGGACATATATTGGTAAAGTACTGATTTCCGTGAAATCTGGGGTGATTTACATTTTATACCCATGTGCATTTCTTAAAAATAAAAAAAACTGAGCTACTCCACAGAAACAGGGCCACCTTGAAATAACTCACAGATCACTGAAATGTCTTATCAAGCAAAATAAAAGTTTCAATTGGAAAGTCTGGTACATCATTGCAACGAGGTCAGACTGGTAAGCCCAGGTCTGCCCATCATCCCATTAAGAGTTTACTCAGACTGGAATTTGCAAGTCAAACCCAAGGTTAGGCAGATTTTTGCAATAAAAGTACAGCCCTTAAATTTCCTACAGTGACCCTTTAAGAATTCTATAAATGATTATTTACACAAACTGTATGTCTTCTCAATGTCTCTTATATTATTTAGCTGATAATACAACAAATCACATATTAATATTAGTAGTATCTCAATAACTAAAATATAATGACTTTAAACTAATACAGTATTTAATTTAAGCACCAACATAGTAGTCTGTTTATTTTATTATTGAATTGTCTTGGCATCAAATTTTTTTTTTTTCAATCATTTTTGTAGAGATTGTCATAGAATATTTTTTGCTAAATGAGATATTGGTCTCGTTTAGTGCTGATGAATAAGTATAAAGTTGGAAAACTTAAAGAACCCCTGGGGCACTTGGAGAGAAAGAGTAAGCCGTAGGCAAGCACAGGCAATCCTCGAATGGCAGAGCACTAACAAATATCTCTACTGCATTGCAGGATATTTAAAGCAAACGCTGTGTAATTATAGGGGTTAGCAGGCTAGTGATACAGTCAAATTGCAGTTAACTCAGAAAAGCTGCATTGCTTAAGTACTTGTGTGGATTTTGTCTTCCATAACAGGCAGGAAATTCACACTGTTGCTTTGCTAGTCAGTGTGATAATATACCAAATTTAATGGAGATTGGGTGAGTGCCCACACCTTAGCAGCCTATAAACCGTTACCCACATGCTCTGTTTCCCATTCCCCCATAGATATCCCTTGCTGCTGGAGACAAATTCAGGCCCTAATTTAAAGAAAATATGTGTCAAAAAGTGTCTAATTCCCTAAAAAAAATCTCTATAATAGCCCATTGACCATAGTTATGCATATATCATGGAGAATGGAAGTTTATAAAACTGGGAAATCAACTGAAGAACACCTGTAAGTATCATTCAAAATAAACATTAAATGCTGTATGTAATTGATATCTACTGTACATAATGTGTCAAGTTAGCAGTGAACAAATTAATCCCTTACACAAATTGTCTACTGTGGGTTGGAGTGAGTTTTATGAATTTTGCGTTTTGATAGTATATTGGTACTATCAGATGTTATTTGTATTTATAATCAAATTCCTCACTTGTAATGTTAACAACATTCCTTGCTTTACAACATGGATGCTCCTGGCTGTGGCTGCTGTAGCTTCGTGGGCTGCCATACACATCCCTAAGTTTCATGGTTGCCAAACAGCTGGGCAGCTAGTGTCCCTCCAGAGTCTTTTCTTGTGCCGGTGGAGCCTGGGCATGACCATATTGGTCGCTATCACCAAACTGACTAACCATCAAACTGCTATCAAGGCCTTAGAGAATTGACCCAGGCCCCATTACTATCTAGGGGTGTGGCCTAATATCAGAAAGAATGGTCACGCCCCCTTAGAAATAAATAGCGCACTGGGGAGGGGGCACTGTGAGTCCCTCAACCAGGCCACACAAATCCAGGGGAGACACGATCAGTGTGATCACTCGCCCCTACAGGCAAAGGAGAGCAGACTCTCTGGTTCTACTGCAGCCCAGCACACAGCAGTGTGTGCTGAGCTACTGACAGGGATGGGGGGCTGTGTCGCACCTGGGCCCCTGCCGAGCCACTTCCACAAGCCCAGGCCTGGGTAATTAGTACGTGCACCCCCCCTCCTCTCAGTGCCCCTTGCTGCATCCTTCTGACCTGTTCAGCCTATGAAGAACTCTGGAGCCCTATTAAACCTATATCACAAAAACACGAAGAGAAAGGTAAGTAGTTTTTGAGAGTGCACTGGCGGCCACAATAAAATAATTTAATGTTTTTGTTTCATATGTTATAGCCAGAGAGTTAATGGAATGTAATTCCCTCACACAGGGAAAGATAGGTGTTGTGTAGTCTTAGCCCTTTGTCAAGATAACAGGACAATGCTACCAAAGATACTCTATTTCACATAATCATTACACAATCTCATATCATCAGTAAAGGGCTAATCATAATGGTCCTTCTATAATTATATATACAGGTTGAGTCTCCCATATCCAAATATCCCGAAATATGGAATATTCCGAAATACAGAATTTTTTTCGCATGACTTAGATAATGAAACCTTTGATTTCTGATTGTTCAATGTACACAAACTTTGTCTAAGGCACAAATTATTAAAAATATTGTATAAAATTACCTTCAGGCTGTGTGTATAGGGTGTATATGAAACATAACTGAATTTTTTATATGTACACAAACTTTGTTTGAGCCACAAAATTATTGAAAATATTGTATAAAATGAGCTGCAGGCTGTGTGTATAAGGTGTATATAACACATAAATGCATTCTGTGTGTATACTGGGGTCCCATTCCCAAGATATTTCATTATGGTATGGAATTATTCCAAAATACAGACTATTCCGTTATCCAAAATACCCCTGGTCCCAAGCATTTTGGATATCGGAGACTCATCCTGTATATATCTCTCTGCTAATATAGTATTATATTCCTACTGATAGCAGTTGTGCTTTATGTGTCACTTTTATCTCCTGATTAAATGTATCCAATCAGTTCCCCCTTGGTAACTGCATAAATGGGCACTATAGTCATAGTGCTTATGTCATTCGCATAATATTCTTTATAAACCACACTGATTTTTTTACTGTGTCATTGAAATGTATTTATGTCCTACTAATGAGGATTCGCATCGTATCCCGCACAGGTACAACTCAGTATGGATTCATTTTTATTTTTAAAATCTATTCACATTAATCACCAATAAGGTTATGGCAGGTTAGGGCTGCATCTCGATATCAATTAGCTGCTGCTGTTTGATCCTAGCATATAGTTGTAATCAGTGCTCTTATGACTGGCTGCTCCTTCCGTGCATCCCTGGCCGCTTGCGGCACCAATAATTCCCAGTGAGCCTCTTATATCACCGCCAATAATATCTACTAGCGGCTGCTGCACTGCAAACCGAGTGAGCACCGGCGTAACTTGTATGCTCCTATATTACTTGTCCTCTGCCTAGGCTGTCAGTGCCTCCTCACCCCTCTGTTAGGTGGTGGTTAAAATGTCACCAGGAATACAGTGTGACACATGTTTCAATCTAACTTTAACAGCATTAACAATAACAGTGTGTTTCATTATATTCAGACAACAGCTGCAAAAAGCCTAAAGCTGGCCACACACTAGACCAACTTTCGTCCAACCATCCAACTAGTTGATTGATTGTAATGAAAATCTGGTAATTTATGGGAGTAACTGATGATCAGCAATTTGCTCCTAAATGCCAGAAATTAGATGAAAATGGTCGTTCAGACACGTTTGAACAAATTGTTTAGATCAAACATTTAACAAACAACAGTTTTGTCCATTTTCCAGTGTTTGGGAGCAAATTGCTGATTGTCATTTGCTTTCATACCTTACCAGATTTTCACTCCAACTAATCAACTAGATGGATGGTTGGATGTAAGTTGGTCTAGTGTGTGGCCAGCTTAAGGCTGTTTCACCATTCAGGCTTTGTCAAGGAATTACCTGCTACCTCATTTCCACTTCCTCTTATCCCCTATCCAGGGCCCTGATTGGTTGTCTGTTTTTCATTCATAATATGGGGATCTAGTAAATACTATCATATGCAAAGCATACAAAGTTGCAATCCTAGTGCATCTATTAAACTATGCATAGGAATAGAAAAATATTAGTATATATATCTTAAGTGGGTATGATGTTTTTATTTATGATGTGCTCATTTATGGATATTAACACAATATAGCAGTGAAAACAATATAAGACTATGCACTATTCAAGATGGGATTTCAAATCATTATGTTAGAATTGAACACATTTTAAGAAATAGATGATGATCTAATAATACAGTTAAAGGAAGAAATCGGAGAGATTGGATTATCATATATTAATTCATAGAATTTCTGCATCAGGAGATATAGGAGCACAAAATGATCACATCACAAATGGTGAGATCACATCATCTAATGATTTGTAATACAGGTTGAGTCTCCCATATCCAAAATGCTTGGGACCAGGGGTATTTTGGATATCGGAATATGCCGTATTTTGGAATATTTACATACCATAATGAATTATCTTGGGAATGGGCCCCAAATCTAATCACAGAATGCATTTATGCTTCATATACACCTTATACACAGAGCCTGTAGGTAATTTTATACAATATTTTCAATAATTTTGTGGCTCAAACAAAGTTTGTGTACATACATGAAATTCATTAATGTTTCAAATACTCCATATACGCAGGGCTTGAAAGTCATTTTATACAATATTTTGAATAATTTTGTGCCTTAAACAAAGTTTGTGTCCATTGAACCATCAAAAAGCAAAGGCTTCACTATCTTAGTCATGCAAAAAATATTCCGTATTTTGGAATATTTGGATATGGGCGACTCAACCTGTAACAGTTTCTGTAGTTGATGTTTATATTTATGGAGATGTAAGGATTAAATCTTGCTCATGTTACGAGTATTATTTTTTTTAACATATACACTATGTAGGTGTGATAAGTGATATATACGGTAATGGAACGACACAGATAACGGTTGTTTTGTTGAACATATATTTTAATACTCTTTACTATTTTTAATTCCTTTATTCACGTTCTTTTGGTTCATATTTCACCTATTTCAATTGATAAGATTAATACGTATAATACATACCAATAAAGTTTATAACTTTTAAATTATATTATTGTGGTCGCCAGTGCACCCTCGAAACTACTTACCTTTCTCTTTGTGTTTTTGTGATATATGTAAAAATCAAGTAGTGGGTAGCACCTCATAGTAGCTATTTAACTATATGGTTGGGACATTTACCACAGATCTGAGCTATTTTGAGATATGGACCATTGAATATATTAGTTTTGATAAAGATACTGATGCAGGATTCATCTCTGTCTTGATTTTGCCCTATTAAACTTGTTGTGGCAGTCAGCAAGAACAACTTCTCTCTAGAGACCTGCTTCTTGGCCCCTGGCTCAGTGTTTTTGCATCTGATCCAGTCTGATTCTGTTTGTTTCACTGCTGCCACTGACTCTGTTCCACTCCAGGATGTGCGCTACTCCCAGCAAGTGCCAGCATCCACTCCAAGACGTGCACTACTCCCAGCAAGTGCCAGCGTCCACTCCAGGATGTGTGCTACTCCCAGCAATTGCCAGCATCCACTCCAAGCTGTGTGCTACTCCCAGCAATTGCCAGCATCCACTCCAGATTGTGTGCTACTCCCAACAATTGCCAGCATCCACTCCAGGATGTGCGCTACTCCCAGCAATTGCCATCTCCCACTCCAGGCTATGCAATACTCCCAGCAAGTGCCAATATTGGCTCCAGGCTGTGTGCTATTCCCAGCAAGTGCCCGCTCCAGGCTGGGCACTACTCATAACAAGTGAAAGCATCCATTCCAGGTTGTGCGCTATTCACAGCAATTGCCAAACATCTATTCACTGATTTAGGCTGCAACTGTATACCACCAACCGTGAGTACTCACACCACTGGATAATATCCTGCATTTTGGCTCTACATATCCTCTGTCAGCCTGGTGGCACTATTAAAATCTACCAGTGTAACTACTATTGGATACATTAGAACCACAATTCTTTTAAGATATTCACGGTATTGACAAAGATTTGATTTCTTCACAACTAAAAAAATTTTTTTTTTCTGTATGTAATAATCTTTTAATAGTTGCTCCCACATGCGCATATGGTTATTTCATATTTTAAGTTCTTTTTGTCTGTATTATTTTTTATCTATTGATTTATTTATGTATTTTTACAATTCAAATTGAGATTTAGGGGTCTATTTACTAAGCAGTGTTAGGAGACAGAGTGAAAAGTGATAAGGTGCCAGCCAATCAGCTCCCAACTGTAATTTTTCAAACACAGCCTATGTGATGGCAGTTAGGAGTAGATTGACTGGCACCTTATCACTTTTCACTCTGTCTCCTAACGCTGCTTAGTAAATAGACCCCTAAAACTGTCTATCTAATCCTGTTGTGCACACTCCTCAATCTAGTTTTTCGATATGCTCCATATTCTACCTCTCATCACTACTATATGCATGAGGAGGAGCTTCATCAACCACCTAACTTCATACTATCTCTTAAACTGAGGCCAACCCTAGAATACCTGATCCGGGTCAACAAAAACCTGTGTGACTTCTATAATTAGATTTATGAAGGCTGTCAATTGGATATTAAAATATCAGGTCCAACCATACTCATGAACACCTGAGGTCTGCCACCCGTCATGGGTTATGAGAGGGCATGCTGGATTATTTGATTCCAAATTTGAGAGATCTGTAGATGCATCCCATCTCTGTGCACACGCCTCAAACTAGCACGGAAGTCTGGCTACAAGCGAACAACACCCCCATGACACTCCCAAAAAGATGAATCTTTTTTGTTTGCAACATAGCTACCCAGTTGCCGCCCAGAAATACCCTTTTCACTGATGAAGAGATTCGGCCATGCATGAAGCCAATCAATCTCTCGTATCCATGGTCAAGGTGCACATTCATGGTGTGGTGCACACTTTTTGCAACGCACGCCCAGTCTGGTGATGATCACGAGATACATCTACTTTTGGACTTCCGCGTCCGATTCAGAGTCCATTTGTTTCATGACGATGGCTCCAACCCAACATTGTATGATTTAAGTGTATCTTCAAGTATTAGAAATATTTAGCATAGTATCCTGTGCCATATGTGTCATATGTTAATTGTAACTAAGGGTTTTTATTTTTTGACACGTTTGCATTTTTTATATAAAATGCAGCCAACTGTACAATTAGCTCTTACGCTTAGCTAATGTTTTACAAGGGGCTTTTAGTCTTATTTAATCATCCTCAATTGCCCTCTCATCAGCTCCAAATTTCTCAAATGTATCTCTATATTTAAGTTCAGTTAGTAATGTAGCAGTGGCACATCTAAAAAAAAAGTTGTTAGAACCAATGAGCCAATAATGAAGTAGAATATGTGATAGTAGTGTTGTGAATACTAGGAAAGGGGCCAGTCAAAAGAAACTTATACAGTGCTCCAATATCCCAGAGCTATATGTGACTGACATTGCTCTTGTACCTGGACCAAATCCCTATTTCGTCCATGGTAGTGTCACGATGTGAGGAAGGTAATTCAGGCAAGCAGACAGTCACAGATGATGAACATGATGGTGGAAAGCGCAAAGTCCCCAATTTCACATAGCAGTCATGTGAGGATCCTATCACACTGATACAGGAAGATTTGGATGACAAACACAACTCTATGTGCAATACAAGTCATACGTCCGACTTGTTCATTTTAAAGCTTCGGATTTATTTCTTCTGCTTTCCTGAAGAATACAAGGCAAAGTATTACACATCTACGGGATAAGAATTCAAATTACTAGTTGACACAAACTGGCAGCAACTGTGAAAAATAAGTTCTGGAGACAGGAATAAGATAAATAGGAAATGAATACATATTTGTGGCTCAACCCAAACACAAGCAGCAAGCAAATTCTGCTGTTAAATGGTTACTTGCTGCCAAAACCACCTATTTTTCTTCTTGTGTCCCGATGAATCAAGTAACCCACCAACCAAATACCATAGGAAGATCACTATGATTATACTAAAACCTAGTTCTTTGGACCACACCTAAAATATGGGATGTTTAAAGAAACTGTGAGGATGATTTAACCATTGATATTAACTCTGTAGCTGCAGGAGCCAGATAGTACTTAGCAGTTCCCAGACTGAAGTTTGTGCCACATTCTAATTTTCAACTTCATTTCCACTGTTTTGATCTACTGGTTTTCCCCATCAATATATTTACATAGTTTCCACTTTTGTATTAACTTGTATTTTAGCTTGTACCTCATAAACTTGTTAAACAAGCCTGTCCATTGAGATGACTCAATCCTAGGCACAATATGCAATTGAAGACACTTCGGGTGGAATTAATTAGACACAATAAAGCGAAAACTTCATTTTTTTCACACACCAGGTGTTTGGTGCAATATTTTTGCATCTTTTGTCTATGCACGCTCCCATTTTTCACACTATCCTATTAAAAGAGATGCAAAAACGCATTTGCACAAAAACTGTTTGTGGAGTAACCTGGGAAAAAGTACAGCACATTTTGGGGAATATGCATATTTGTATAACAGTAGAAAAATAATAAAAAGTAAGTTTTTTTGGACAAAATAAAGGCTGCAGTTATATTAGGGGTACATTAAAATGGGTGCAAGTATATTTTTGAGTCCAAAAAGTACACTTTTAAAAGTTTTTAAAAATACACCAGGTGCAGCCACCTGCAATGTTTAAAACACATGTCCCATCCATACAGCCCTCCAAAATACCTTACCCACTAATTTAAACCCATTTTCCAACGCTTTTAATTTTTTATCTCCAAAAATGACATATCATAATTGGCCAAATTAAGCTACAGTAATTTAAAAAAATATTTTTTTGCCTAATTTGTCATTAGGGGGGTGTCTTAAGGGGTTCTGAACCTATGGCCGATTCAGCAAGAATCGCTGATGCGATCGTGGCTGCACTCGCACATGCAGTTCTGCTGCGAAAGTATGCTAATAATTGCAATTGCAAAGCACTCACATGGACAACATGCAATCGCCCACTTTCCCTCTCGCATATCTGTAATACCTTGCAATCCAGCCAAAACATCGAAGTACATCGGAGCCACTCGCACATTTAAGGCAGGTCTGACCCTACCACTAAATTCCTAACTTTCAGTGAGTACACAAGCTGGGTATGCCATCCCAGTGGCAAATTTATTCACGCTGGCGCACACTGGCACACCTGCGTTTCTCTGACCACACCCCCAAATGGCACTTCCTGTCAATCACTCTGCGATGGGTCTGTGATCGCAATGAGGCATTCACGCATGCGTACTTTGATACATACGCATGCGCAGTGTGCAACAATTGTCTGCGTACACTTTAGTAGTTGCGATCCTTGCTGAATCAGGAATCAAATCCCCACATTTTTAGCCAAAAATAGGGATTTTGCACAACTTTTCACCTGCTTTGAGATGGTGAAAACTTTTCGCCAGTTTTTGTATATGGAGAATTCCTAAAACTTCGACAATAGGTCTGCACGATAAGCATTTTGTCCGGAAAGTTCGCACGTGCGAAAACTTTTCGCAAAACAACAGCTTTTCACGGCTAATTGAATCTGGCCCTTCATGTGAGAAAGCCTTATGGTTTTATCAGAAGAAAATAGCCAGAATCAAGTACTTAGGGCCTGATTCAGAGCCGTTCGCTATTTGCGGTCGTTCGTTCAAAAACAAGGGGTGGCTATTCAAATGATTCGTTCGCAAATTGCAGTCTGTTCACACCTCTAAGTCTGAACGAGCGAGCAAAACATACGCTCGTTTATTTGTTAAAAACGCCCCCTGGCCACTCGCACCATACGTCATGTCCGCTATTTATTAGATTAATCGAGTACATCGACCAGCGTATGAACTGCTCGCTATTCTTGTGGTTGGTTTTTGCTACCACAATCTTGCGAGCAGTTCTGGCTATAAAATAACCCAGTGACGTGGTCAATGACGCTGCTGTATTAATTATGCACACCCATAAAACGCCCGTTTTGACCTTTAAGCACGCCTGCGTTCTGATCTCCACTCCCCGTTTTCAAGCACCTTCCCCTGTTACCACCCACATACGCCTCATTCTGTCACTCAAAATAGCAGGCATTCGCTATATTGCGAGCACATGAATTTCGGCTGCACTGACTGGTTCGCGCATGCGTATAACGATCCGTACGCATACGCAGATGTGCGAACATCGCTCGGAACGAGCGTACTGCCGCTAGTGAGTGGCTCTGAATGAGGGCCTTAATTTCCTCTGAAGATCTGACTAGACTCATACATGCATTTGTATCAACACGCTTGTACTACTATAATGCCCTCTATCGTGCTTTCTAAACAAAACAATTGCACCACTTGCAGATGATGCAAAATGCAGCTGCCTGGCTGTTAACTAGCCAGCCTTGTTCCTGCCACATAATGCCCATTCTCTACTCCCTTCACTGGCTGCCTCTATAATGGCAAGTCGATTTCATGACTGGCTTACTGACTTTCAAAGCCCTACATAACCAGAGTCCAAGGTCCATGAAGCAGCTCCTGAATTCTTATATCCTCACTTGCTTACTTCGATCTGCAAATCAAGGACTATCAGAATCTCCCTTTCTTCATTTGGGTAACAAACTATTAGCTTTGCATTTACAAAAACTATCTAAGAATAATCTTTGTTCAGTGCATATAAGCTAAATAGACTACACAGAGATTGTATCCACTATTATTCCCTTACTATAGTAAGATTACAGTTTCCTGGTATACAGTTTATGAACTTGCTTGGAACATATGGATTCCTCACCTCAGAAGTATGTTCCCTGTTGTACAAGGTCCTAAGAAACAATAAAACCAGAACTTGTAAATGAACGACACAACATTGTTAGAAAAAAAAAAGTCCAAGCCGAGCACAGATGGCTTCATTTTCGGGTCACTCTAGGTCAATGTCACACTCAGAATATTTGATCACATTCCAAATATTACAGAAATAAGTCTACCCTGTGTGCTGTTTTCTTTTCACTACAAATGAAAATTGCATTTTTTAATTTAGTCATTACTGACAAATGAGGCCTTGAATATTTAATTGTAGAGAGTGTAATGAAGGCAATGTAAGCTAGTAAAAAGCTGGAATCTTTTCAGAATGTCACAATGAAGCGCTGTGAAAGGGAAAAGCACTGCCAAATACACGCATTCTCACAAGTCCCTGAAAGTTGTCAAGTTCTGTGTAATCCTGAGTTTTAACACATCTGTTCAAATTACTACATAGCCTCCATTTTTATATGTCCCTTGTGATTTCAAGATTTATCTGATGTTTTTTCTCCTTTACATCCAATGGCAGATTATTCATTAATATATATAGAAGGTCTGTAACCATATAAACATATAATGGCATTTTTATTTAGTTACTGTCAACTGCTATATTTATTTCTTTATATATTATTACTGTATATATTCTGACTTTATACATGAAATACGCTCCTCAGTTGCAACCCTGGGGAAGGTGTCAGCTTTTAATTAAGTGTTCTCAGGGCAGGCGCCACCATTAGGCAGTGTTAGGCAGCTGCCTAGGGCACCGGCCACTGGAGGGCGCTGCGTAGTTGGCCAAACTAAAGACATCCCTCTTTTACACTGTCTGTGCTGGCAGCGGCCGCGGGTCTAATCAGCCGCAGCCGCCACTATCTGTCACAAACAATCTCACTGCACTGCCCAGTGCGAGGTTGCCCGGCTGTCAGCGCAAATGTGCACTGTTTACAAGGGTGTGCGCCTGCCCCCATGGCCAGCTCTATCCTGCCCTTTATCTCCTCCTCTTCCTTTAGACAAGTCACAAGACAAGGAGCAGGATGCCAGCAGCTTGGGACTGACCCAGCTGAGTGAACGTGAGGAGCAGCATAATTAATGCAAACATGGTGTACAGTAATGTGTCACAGAGTCTGTCTGACAGACAGCCAGTGGTAGGTTAGCAAGGTTTGTGTTGTAGCACAGTTTCAAAGGACAACTATATTAGTATAGGGGTCTGCTGCAGGAAAGAAATACATTTACAACAGATCAGTAGCTGACAGCTTTACTGAGGGCAGAAGGGGGAAGAAGAAAATATGCTATGACGGGGCATATATTGATCAGTACACAATAATAACTTTTATTACCTTATGTAATAAGACTGTAAAAAAAAAATATATATATATATATATAAAAAAATTATTAAAAATAATCTTCATGTAGTGTATAAATCACCCCAAAACAGCTGAATTCCTGCAAAATCTAAGTACCCCATTTAAGAAAGACGGATCACAGCAGATATCTGCCCCAAACCCTCCATTTCTGACCACTGCTCAGGGCCGACTTTACCATTAGGCAGCTTAAGGCAGCTGTCTAGGGTTCTCGGATCTGGTGGACACCACCAAGTCTGTTTATCACATTATTAAAAATATCCAGAGACATCCCTGATGTACTCAATGTAGGCGGAGGCTGTTATATTTTTAAGATACCGCCTCTGTACTTTCACCTGAGGGGCTGGGAAGTGAGTATTGGTGGTGGGGGGGCAGTGGACCGAAGTTTTGCCTAGGGTGCTGAAAAACCTTGCACCGGCCCTGAGTGTTCTATACTAAAGCAGCCAATACACAGAAATATCTGGGGCAGCAAGGTGGCTTCATCACACTGGGACTATGGGTTTGATACCTGCCATGGCCCTATTTATGTTCCATTTGTATGTTCTCACTGTGTTTGCCATGACTTCCTCCATGTGCTGTATAATTTCCTCTCACATTGCAAAAAAACATACTGATAGGTTACAAAAGTCAGTCCTAGGGTATATTTACTAAAGTCAGAGTTTTTAGAAGTGGAGATGTTGACCATAGCAACCAATCAGATTTGAGTTAAGGTGCTAGTTAAACAATAGGTAGATCTGATTGGTTGCTATGGGCAACATCTCCATTACTAAAATCTCTCCCTTTAGTAAATATACCCCTAGTGTGTTTTAGATGTGTATGTACACAATCAGCACTCGGGTCAATATACTACATCATATGGAACCCAGACAGTGTAGCTAGCCCTTAAGCACACAGTAGCAGATCCCAGTCATCAGCTATATTTTCAGGGAGAACAGATCCATCTCAATCAACTGTTGATTGAGACTGCTTATAATATTGAGCTGACACACATTTGCAGCCAATGTGGTCTATATTTCATTAGTACTGTAGTTGGACAATGTTGTTGTGTTGTAAAACACAGTGCGTGTGCAAGCTCTGTACTCCATTTCACCTGTAGGTCATAAATGGTACTGCAGACTTTGAATTTTTTGGGTTTTTTTACTCTTCAATTTTCCAAGTGATATTTTTATATATTCATAAAGGGAATGGGCATCCAAGTATAGACCAAGTACAGTAATACCGATTTAGATATGGATGGATGCGTATACACAGTAGACGACAGGAGGAAAATCTCTTGAAGGTACGTAACCCCTGGTGTAAAGATACATGATGATGATGATGATCACAGACGTGAAACTTAAGAAATTATTGAAAACAAATCACATTCGGATGAACAGTGTGAGGCTCCCTCGCTTAAGCTGCAGCCAGATATTTATAGCTGAACGAGTTATAACTATGTCCTACCATGACAGAGTACTATGTAAAGTTCTTAAGTTCTAATAATTTTTCTGTAACTGTAAATATCTCAGTTTCTTCTAAACGTAACAGAACATATTCATCCACTCACCTCTTCATACAGAAACACACCAGTCATCATCAAGTTGATGATGAGGGCTGACATCTCTAGTACACGGCAACATCATGATATGCTTAAAGTATATCTTAATGCACCCCATGTAGACACATTTAACTTACTATTTTGAGTTGCATTTATGTTGTGAATTGTGCAAATTAAAATAAACGTGTAAACGCAAATGCATAGTTGCATACAACGCTAAAAACACATTTCATCAATTTTAACAGTGTATTAGTTCAGATCAGTCACTGAGACACAGATTACAGCTGCAAAGCAGCAGGAAGTTATAACATTGTCACTTAATGGACAGGAGATGAATTCTCAGTGAAAGCAGTGAATGATAACAGCTGTGGAATCACTAACTGCTGCTCTGTACCATGTCAGTGACATTTTTCAGTAAATTTCTTATAGGCAAGTGCGTGAGCTGGTCTCAGAGGTACAGCCATAAAATCTGTGCCGCAATGTCATTAGTCTCCTACTGCAACATTTTGATGTTGGCATAAGCAATACTACTTTAGTAATTGTTACTTTGTTTATAGCTTAGTAAAAGGTTCATTTAATCACTTAAAGTATGTCCTGCTATTTATCTCTCAACAGTTGTTGAACCACTGCAACAATATCAATGAATTAATATGAAAACATAAACCACTAACGTCTAATTAAATGTCAGTGTTACTGCCCTCTGAAACTTGACTCAAAGGACTGTCAGAGAACTGCCAATTAATTTACTATATAATATACCCAGATAATTTGTTTCCAAGACCCTTCTAATGACTGACAAATGCAGCATGTAAATGACACAAATCCATGTTGAAAATTTGAATGTTTTAGTGATGAGTTGTATTTTCCAGATTTATGGAATTCTGGTATAGTTAAGTTTATCCGAGTATCTTATACATTGTTGTTTTTTATATAGACAAATCATCTTTTGGCAGTACATAGGAATAAATATACATTGTTTTAAGAGGAGATTCAATAGCAGTTAGTGAGCCTGATTAATCAAGGATCGCTTTTCTGCTAATTTGCACGATACGCAGTTGCTAATATCAGCGGTGAAATGCAAATGTTTGCAATCACATTGTGATCACAGCCTAACTCCCCTTACTCACATCCGTATACTTGGGACTCACTGGCAGTTGGTGTGACTCCCCTATTTGAATTCTTGAGTATAACAGAAATGTACCCTAATATTTGTAAGTATAGTTGTCCCCAGTATGTACTTTGTAGAAGGTCTGACACATTTAAAAGGTCCAGGTACACAGGTATACATTGTATCCATGTGCACAACTCCTTAAGGTGGGAGCATGTGATAGGGCCAGGAGTAGGTGGATGAAGTTGTGTGAATACATTCTTTGCCACTTTGCCATAGATTTGCCACTACATTCACTCTTGTATAAATGTGTTTCACTCATGCAAAGATGTCAGTGCCACGGAGAATGGGTGACCTAATATTTGTGGCCTGGCATGGTTGCTGGAGAGAGATGGGGAGCATTTTATATTCTAGGGTAAGGGTAGATAACTATTTTTAAGCTACAATACAACAAATCCAAAGCTTCTTTTCAAGGCTTCCAATGGATAATTTCTAGAGATTTATGAAAAATAGTGTCCGAACTTTCTACTGTTGTGCATCATCTGTGTGCTTGTCTATACATCTGTCTATACATACACAAACACAACTACTGTATTACAGTATCTACTAATGGTTTACTATCCACTAGAATGTAAGCTTATGATATATAGCCCTCCACTCCAACCATCCCAAAACTACAGTAACCATAAGGACCATTTACTGTAGAATTTACCGTAGAGTAAATTGCGTAGGGTTTTCTTCTATCATAATTGATCAGATATTTTCATTTGAAGGTAAACCATAGTAGATCTATCAGCCGTATACAATTATTTCATTTACTACAGTATGTGTTATTACATGCTTTAGTTGTATCAAGCATTACACTTGCTGACAAGATATGAACCTGAAGTTATTATTTTGACTAAAGCATATAGATCTTAGGATTTTGATCCTACCATCGTGATCTCTTGTGGTTTTCATATATTTTAGTGCTGAAAGACATGTTTGCTTGAAAAGCTTGTTGTTTTTCACATGTTGTCTGAATTGTGCAGAACTTATTTATGAAGTAAATATGCCATGTTTTGAACATTTCTTGCAGCAGTGGTAAGAGAGGTACTGTTACAGGGATTACTGATAATTGTTCATTTAATTCTTTAAGGATTACATTTTATGTTTATTGCCATTGCTTTGCATGGAAACAGTTGCACCAGCTGAATCCCCATATAGAGTTCCAAGATTCTAAAGACTGGCAGGAAGCCAAACTCCCTACGGGAAAGAGCCTGCTGTCTCCAATATGATGCAGGCATTGCTTAGTATTTTCACTGAAATGTTGCTACTTGTTTTATACAGATCAGGTCATGTCTTACTCCTTATCATGGCTAAGTGGAAATATATATATAAAAGCATAGATATAATGCACTCACAAGTACACCGTTAGTTCTTCAAACTGTACTTTATATTAAAAATATGGAATGTTAAGTCCACATTTTGACATAAATGATAAGCTGACCAATTTGTGTCAAAGTCTGGCCAGTCCTACACTAGCTATCACTCCAAGTTTAAACATGAAACTTGCTATGCTTTTTGTCTTGGCTGAGGGCTACCTGCACACAGATTATACAGACAAATCCTCCCCAAAACAGTGTCAGTGAATCACCTGGCACAAGATGTATTCAATGTAGAGATATGCTAGGACCCTGGTGGTTTAATTTTGTTTTTAGTATAGATCAATTAGGGTAAACTGCACTCTGGGAACTGTTGGACTATAGGCCCCCATACATCAGCAATCTGAAAACCACAATTGAACAATTTGAAGATTTATTGCCCGATCTTAGGATTTCCCAATCGAGCAATCTGCGCCCATTTGCAGATTGATTGCAGAAACACAGATTGGACAATCTTGAAAGGCCCATCATTTTACTGGTAACGGTCTGCAAATCTGCTGATCATGGCCATACACTAGCAATCTACAGCCCCAAGACTGTAGTGTAAAAACAAAAAATAATTTATTAATTTGTACAATATCTAAATCTATATATAAAACAGAATAAAGGCCCACATACATCAGAGATGGATTGCAGCAATCGTGCAATTTGCAATCGATTGTGTATAAAAATCTGCAATGTATGGGCTTCACAGATCGCAGATTGCAACCAAAAAGTGATTGGAATTGTTTAATCAGATTGTCCAACATGTTGGATTTCACAGATCGATTGGGGCTGTAGATTGCTAGTGTATGGACATAATCAGGAGATTTGCAGACCGTTTCTAGCAAAATGATGGGCCTTTCAAGATTGCCAGATCTGTGTTTGCTGCAATCGATCTGCAAATCACTGAAAAAGATCTGTAGTGTATGAGCACAGATTGCTCGATTGGGAAATCCTATCTTCAAATTGTTCAATTGTGGTTTTCAGATTGCTGATGTATGGGGGCCTTTAGTGTGTTTGACACCTGTGTCCTATTATTCCCTTGCTCACTGCGGGGGATCAGTTTCTCTTGCAGGGATCAACTTTCCGTATGATCTGTGCTAAAGCAAACTCTCATACGTTCCCCGAAAGGTTATTAAGCCATCTTCAGTGAGTACTAATTAAACAATCTAATATATAGTAAATATTAGGTACTACTCTCCTTGTTTCAGTGTGGGGTTTCAGCGTCTCCTTCAGGGATAGCTCTCCGTATGATCACTGCTTTGAGGCCTTTTTCATACGTCCCCCAGGAGAACTGCTATGCAGTCGTCAGTGAAAAGCTGTTACCTCCCTCCTTGTTTCACTGTGGGGTGTCAGCGTCTCCTTCAGGGATAGCTCCCCATATGATCTCTGCTTAGGGGCTTTTATCATACGTCCCCCCAGGAGAATTGCTATGCAGTCATCAGTGAAAAGCAGTTACCTCCCTCATTGTTTCACAGTGGGGTGTCAGCGTTTCCTTCAGGGACAGCTCCTCGTATGATCTCTGCTTAGGGGCTTATTTCATATGTCTCCCAAGGGCACGTCTATGTAGTTGTCAGTGAAGGCAAGGAGGTAAGAGAAAAGGTGGGTGCTACATACTTTAGGCGGCGTCCCGCACATGTACTTACCACTCCCTTTGTAATCACTTGTAAAGCTACTTGAAGGAAAGTGTTGCAAGTGCTCTTGTTGTCACAGATTTTGATCAGGGTAGTTGTCTTGAATAATAATCCTGATGGTATCTGTCCAATATAGTCAAAGCTTTAGTAGCAACTTTCGTTAAGGTCAATTGATTCAAGTAAATGCCCAGTCACTCAGGCCCAGTCACTCAGGCTATTTAAGTTTAGACAACTCAACAGCTTTGTGGGAGTCTGAGTCGTCTGTTCACCACTGATTCAGCGTCTTGCGATGTGCTCACGTGGCCATTCTTCTATCTGCAGTCTGGGGATGTTAATGTACAAAGAGGACTCCGGTTTATGCAGGCTTGCGGTGGTGGTAGATTACAGGTGTCACCGCACACACTCCTCCAGGAAGGAGATCTTTTAATCAGGCTCAGATGAGAATTGCACCTCTGCTGGCAGCGCTGGTTAGCGCTGTTTCTCTGTGCAAAGTCTCCTAAATCGTATCGGCCTCTGATTGGCCTTCTTCAGGGGAAGACGGCTGAAGGCGGCTTAATAACCTTTCGGGGAACGTATGAGAGTTGTTTATAGCACAGATCATACGGAAAGTTGATCCCTGAAAGAGAAACTGGCCCCTGCAGTGAGCAAGGGAATAATAGGACACAGGCGTCAAACACACTTATCCTGTTTTTAAACTACTGAATTTATGGGATTTGCCAGACAAACTTGTTGATGTTCATTCTTTTTTCAAATTATTACTGTGATGAAATCTACATTTGGCTTTCTCAAACCATTTCATTTCTGAGTATTGCCTGAATAGTGTGTTGGGGTATCTTGTTTTTTTCAAGGTATATATCTGTCTGCATGTCTACATGCTTTTCAATTGTGCAAATGCAGCTTGTCCAGTACAAAATAAAATGGCAGTTGAGAACTGAAATATTTGGTTTATATACAATCCAAAACATGGAATTTTCAGGAAAATTATGGATTGGCTTTTTATTCAGAACCGGAACTGGCAGGATGAATTGTGGAGACTCAGTTGACTCAGTTCTGAATTGAACCCGCTCATCTCTAATTTAAAGATCTAAAATATGGGGTGCAAAAGGGATGTTGGTACAAAAAATATATAAACAAATATTAATCAATCCACTTCTCTCTATAGCTTGGTGCAAAAGAAATGTGACCACATTATACTGTGTAAATAAAACAACATAGATATTCTCTGTACTGTAGGTATGGCAGCTGGGGGCAGAGGGCATGCAAATATGGAAACAACTGCAAAAAACCCAGACCTTACAAACCATTTAGGGTCCAGGTAGGGAGAAAACAAGAAAAATACCTTCACATTCCTGACAAAAACAGCAGCAAGCACCAAGAATACTGGGACAAGTCTAACAAAGGGAAGGAGAAACCAACACCTCGGCCTATGTGTATTTCCTAAAACTAATGGAAAGCGAGCGGCCAAGTGACTTAATATCATCAGGAGGAACTCCGATGCAGAAAGAGAGCATTCCATCCCCAGGCTTGCAATGCAGCACATGAAGACTGCACTAATTTGAAACTTAGAGAGAAGCATCACTGTGCAATAGCAGGGGGCCCAACCCCGGGGTACACATTCTTAAACAGAGTGCAAAGGCATAAAGGACAAACATGGCCATTACTATGCACCCTCAGAGTGACGCAACACCTCCTGACCAACTGATCAGTCTGAGGGGTCAATCCAATTAGGAGCCAGTTTGTTTCAGGAAACACTCAGACATTGCATGAATGCACCCACTGGAACTGTAAGATCCAATTATAAATGACAATTTATTGGACTCGTGGAGAGGGTGCATGACTTTTCTACAAAATGTGACCTGGGAGAAGTGCATGAAAAAGTGGGCAAACCATCTTGTAACCCCAAAACTTGGCAACTGAGATAGCAAGACTATGTAGAAGGATATTAGTGACCTTAAGGAAAGTACTGGAGGTTTTCGAAAAGGGTCAAATGGCTGATTTTGCACTTTTTATTAATGATGGTAAAATGTTACCAAGCAAGTGTTTTTCATCAAGTGAAAGTCTTACCAGCATTTTGGGGTACAGAAAAAATGTCTGTATAGTAGTTTTCAGGGTTTTTTTTATACAAGTTTGTAAAAAGTTGAAATAAACACTCTTGCATCTGCAAGTTCAAAAAACCCTCTCACATCAAAACACCTCCACATACCTGTCTCACATCATATACACGTCCACATACCTGTCCCACATCATATACACCTCCACATACCTGTCCCACATCATATACACCTCCACATACCTGTCCCACATCATTTGCACCTCCACATATCCCACATCATTTACACCTCCACATACCTGTCCCACATCATTTAAACCTCCACATACCTGTCCCACATCATTTAAACCTCCACATACCTGTCCCACATCATTTACACCTCCACATACCTGTTCCACATCATTTACACCTCAACATACATGTCCCACCTTATTTACACATCGTGAGAACGGCTCGCAGGACCCAACGTGCACCTAATTGGATTGACCCATTGGAGTGTAATATCTTGAACAAGATTGTCAGGGCCAACTTGGACATTGTGGAAAAGCAAGCCAGCTTCACAAGCAATAATAATAATTTTATTTATATAGCACTTTTATTCAATGGGACTCAAGGTGCTATACAGTAACCATGAACATAATACAGAGGTTTAGATCTGCATAAAATACAGAAACTATGAACATAATACAAAGAAGAGACAGTCAGTTTTGGTCATCAGTTCCAAGGATTGTTCATCCTACTGTACCCAAGAAGGATCCATGTGAGGCAGCCATTTTCTAAATAGGATTACACTGGGCAGAATAGGAAATACCTGGAAGAGATGATACATAATGGGGGGAGATAAAAAAATACCAGGTGAGATCCTTGTAAAATCATCAGGAGCATATATTGTTCATTCTACACAAGAGAGTACCAGGTGAGGCAACCAATGAGAGAGTCTCATTTAGGGGAACCACCTTGGAATGGAACATCAGCCCCTGAACCAAGGCATGGGATCATGGGAAAACCCTTTCCCAACCTATTAAAATAATCTTGGAGTTATTGCAAATGTCATACAATTTTGAGAAAAAAAGAGAGTCCAGCCAGTACTTTAGATACTCCGCTCTGGGACTGTTGGCTGCTATATAGAGCCCAAATAAAAGCGAGATTTTTTTTATGCATAGTCTTACCTTGATACTAGCCATACTCTTGGAAATCCAATCACTCCTGCCAAGCAGCTTGATAAAACCAGAAGGTCGTCAGAGCCAGAGACTTCAAGTCAAAACCCATATCCAGCTTGACAAGTTGCCAAACAGGAACAGGGTACGTGTCTGCTACTATATTAGCTTAAGGAACAAGTGTATGAAACTGCTCTCAATAAAAACTAATCAAGGCATTGGCTTAACCATTTTCAACTCCTGGGACCATTTTCAAGCCCTGGGATAAGCCATTTAACTCAAGGCAGTGAAGAATGCTTTGGGAAATCAGACAGATCATTGCCAAAGAGGAAAGTTCTGTTGGTTGATAGTTAGTCACAATAATCAACACCATCTGCTTAAGTAATTACTCACACCACAACTCCAACATCACTACTATGGGTAACAGTGCAAAGGCAAACAAATTCCTTTTCAAATCCACCTGCACTCAGGACTTTGTCTAAGATGAGCATTGGAGACCTCATCCATCGTCCTTGGTATTTTCCAACAAAAAATGTGCCCTATTATGGGGATAACCCTGCTAGCAAAGTTGAGAAGCTCAAAAAGAGACTGCAACTGCAGCAAACTCACCACCTGTGATCAACTTAATCACATTCTCCACAGAGAGGCAACAACAACCCTCCACGGTATCAATCTTCATACCGAGAAAAGTAATAGACCCCACAGTCTCAACCCAATAAATTGGTTTACCAAAATGCTGGAACTCCATAAGCCAGAAAGAATTGGGGTGTAGCAGAAGCAGGTATAAGACCAACCCCTCATCAAATAAGGCACCTAACCCCTGTTTCTTCACAAAAAGCAATGCATCATCAAATGAGCCCTACAAAACTCCACCGGAATGGCTGCACTCACAGAGGAGAGGTACAGGTAGGATAAGTGTTGGCTAAGAAGGAAATTACCCACTTCTTTGTTTCAGCACATCACTCAGTGGAGACAACACCATATCTGAGAGGGGTGGCTCCACAAAAGGTCCACACATTCATCTGAGAAGGTTATTTTTCCTCACCCTTTCCAACACCTCCCCTGGCATGTCCCTAACAGATCTCAAATATTAACAAACCACATGACAGGGACCTGGAAACCTTACAAGAACCCCTCTTTCACAAAATCCACATATACTAGGTTGGGTACAAATCTAACCTGTGGGCCATGGCACCCAGCTTAAAACTTTTGTTAGCTGTGCCCTAATGACAGTCCTTTTCAGCATGTCAGCCCTCATATCAGAGGTAGTTATGCTGAAATGGATATTAAGGACCTTCGTAAATTTGCCATGGTTAAAGGCTTAACACTTACTTTGGGACTGACTCAGAGGGTATGGATGACAGGCCACTGTAGTCTGGCCTAGAGAGTGGCATCTGCAAAGGCAATCTTAAATGACCTTACATTTCTATGTGACCTCAAGCCACATTTAAACATCTTTTGCCCAAACTCTATAATGTAGCCATCTTGCTTCCTCTTAAGTTTTTCATCACAAATCCGCCAAATACTGCCATGGGAATTATGATACATACCATGAATTAGGTGGTTATTTGTCAAAAACACAAACATGGCACTGAGCCAATTATTATATGACCTGAATGCATCCTACCTCACCCAACCCTTGACCTTTGCAGTGGTAAGAGCCTTTTTGGTGTCCCCAGTAACAATGAAGATATTTTTCTATGACCCATCTCCACAGGTCCCACAAATGGCCATATTGGGACACTGTACTACTTCATCCCCTGGCCCTTTGCTGCTGCAAGAACCCCTACGACTATGAGACCGCTTGTGCCTCTGATACTGGAAAGCCAAGTGGGATTATACCCAGAGAACTCCTCACTATTGCCACAATAGGATGAGCTAGACACCACCTCCCAATCTGAACACCCACTGTACACTTAGTAAAAGCAAAGTTGGCCACCAGAGGATGAATTTGAGTTCAAGAAAACCTTCATGGATACCATCCCAATTCCGATGGACACAGTAGGCAGAATGTCACTCTAAAGGCCACTGGAAAAAGAAACAACAGGGTCTGCAACAGAATAGAGCTTAGAACAAGAAACTGCAGAGGGTGCAACACCTGGAGAAACAGACACAGAGGAGCAGCCCAAAGATGGAAGTCTGACACCCACAACAGCACCACCTACCCTTGATGGAACCGTGAAAAAAACTAGAACCTGCAAGTGAAACAGACGCAGCCAAGCCATAGAGAAAGCAGACATGCAAGGAAGCATCCAGCTGGGGGCAGAGTAGAAAGGAATAAATGGTTAGAGCATATAATGAGACATCACAGAAAGGTGTGAGAAGCGACTGCCGCAGCCCGGGCTCAGGAGATTCCACAGCAAGAAAAGATTACCAGAGAAGATAACTAGGCCTGTTTACTGCATTCCAAACCAACCTTGTAAACCTGCGAGGGAGAAGGGATGCCTAGCATCACCACAGAGACACCAACAGCAGCATAGGGAAAGTCAGTAAGAATAGCCCTAGATGCAGATGCCATAGCTGACACTTGCCTGAACAAAAACTTAATTACAGCTACTTGGGCAAGTTCCACCACAGGAGGCATGGTCAGAGCACCCGTAGTGGACAGACAAAAAAATGCCACTACCCCCCAACCCCTTGCTGAGCACCATAAGCAGTACCAGTGCTGACATGTGCAGCACCAGACCCAGTGTACATTCTGATATAAAGCAGGAGTAGGCCAGATTAGGATTTGATACCAGTCTCTGATAATCACATGTTCAGGAAGAGGGGAAGGCGAAGGAAGATTACTCTGCCACTGAACAGAAGCATTGAAGCGGGCTACCCATACAACATTATGGCTGCCCACAGACACTTGAGTAGGCCACAGCGCAACCTTGTGGTCTAGAGAGGGTTCCCACAAGTGGGAAGGCAGACACATGTCCCTGGGACACTTTCTAGTAAGAAAGTGAGAGGAACAGAGAAGAAATAGAGGAATAAGACAGATGGAAGGGAAAAAAGTAAAGACAGGAAACCAAACAAGTAGACAGACATGAATAAAGCATAGAATAAAGAACATTAAAGGAAATTGGATCAAGTCAATACATCACTGCAAAACTCATTAAATCCCAACAGCATTGGTGTAACTACCATAGGTGCAAGGGGTGCAGCTCTGAGCTCAGGGGTCCATCTTCCTCGTCAAAGTTATATGTGTTTACACCACTGCCCAAAAGGTATATGTTCACAACCTCAGACCCCACCTCAGGGTCTAATTCCCCTCAATCATATGCAACCTTACAGTCTTTTATTACTTATATAGGTATACTATATTTATAGGGCACTTTACATTATTTTAATGAGGAAAATATCAAATTATAAGAAAAGCACAAACTTTTAACAAAGTTCATAATCAGAGAATATTGTATTGGGGCACTATTTTCTATGAATATTAAGTATAAACTAAATGGAGCATTCCTTACCAAACATTACAGTCATCTCATATTCCTTGTCATTGAGTTCAGTATAACTATTTCTATTAGGCCAAGCCTAATGTAAAACACAGCAGGAGGTTGCTCTAGAGAGCTGACCAAGTCAGACGTGCTAAAGATAATTGCTTCCCCTCTAGCTATATTTATTCCTTAAAGCAATGCTGAATATAACCAAATGAGCCTCCAATAACAGCAGGATTTAATTGCATTCTTAAGTGAAAACGACAGTTATTTCTTTTGACGTTAACCTTGCAATAGGGGTTTGTAAATTAAATTTGCTGTTTTATGGTGTATATTTATCATAACTACTTATCAGATGGTGCAGTCAATTATTTTTAATAAAGATATATTTATATTGGGGTTGTTTTCCTTATGATATCAAAAAATGTCCCCTCAGTGAAATAAAGTTTGATTAATCTGTTGAAGTTTAGATGCCAAATCAACTACATGGCCAAAACTATGTGGCCATTCCTTCTAATTAGAGATGAGCAGTTAGGATTCAGAGAAATCTGACATAACCAAATTTGGAGTTTCCAAGTAGAACTGTTTCGAGTTCTCCAGCCAAATTCAGTTCTCAAAACCAGGCAAAATGTAATTTTCCAATAAATCGTGTTTTGGATTGCATCTAAGTACCTCCCTTGTGATTTCAGGTGCCATTTCACACAGGAGAGTGCATGGAGAGAGTGTGGGCTGTAGCTGTGCATCAATTTTAGTTGCCATTAGAGAGAGTTGTAGGTAATTGAAGTGAGTAGGAAAGGTGTAAAACAAAGCTGCCATCATTAATCTATGTGTCAGGGTCAGACGCTGGCAACTGTAATCTATAAACAGACTCCTATGTACAGTATGTTTGTTAGAACTTGAAGTGAGCTGCACTTACAATTGTTTTTCACAAGGGCATCTATCTACACTGTAGAATGTATTGAGACAGTGCTGTAATAAATCTTAGCTGATCAAACAATACTGTGCTGTGTCTGAATGAGCTGCACTTCAAAAACATATTTTTCTGGTTTAAGAAAAGTATTTTATAATTCAATTTAGATATTTCAAGGAAAGATTTTGTATTTTTGAGAGGCAGCATATATTACTGTACTTACTGGATTTTGTGACCCTGTCAGCTGCACCCCAAAATAATAAAATTTGACAAAAGATTTTTTTTTATTTTTTTAAATAAATATCAAGTCCATTAATTCAATTTAGATATTTCAAGGGAATATTTTGTGTTTTTAAGAGGCAGTGTATATTACTGTACTTACTGGATTTTGTGACCCCGTCAGCTGCACCCAAAAATAATAAAAGTTGAAAAAAGATTTTTTATTTTTTTTAACTAAATATCAAGTCCATTTATTCAGTCTAGATATTTCAAGGGAAGATTTTGTGTTTTTCAAAGGCAGCATATGTTACTGTACTTACTGAGTGTCATGATCGTCAGCTGCACCTCAAAACATAAAATTTGAAAAATATTTTTTTCTTGTGTAAAAGTAAACATCAACTCCTTCATTTCAATTTAGATATATCATGGGAAGATTGTGTGCTTTTGAGAGGCAGCATATATTACTTTACTTGCTAGGTGTTGTGACCCCATCAGCTGTACCCCAAAATAAAAAAATCTGGGGAAAAAGTTCTGGTTAAAAATATAAAATCTCAAGTATTTTAATAACCTTCAAGGTGAAGGTAACAGTCCGTCATTTCCCTATCTCATTGTACATTCACTTGGAGTGGTGGCAGTTACAAATACTTTAGCTTTACTCTTGTCCTGGTGTAAATCAATCTTGAATCAGTCTATAGAAGCACAGGAACATCCCAGTACCAGTGTTGGCAATCATAGTAGGTCTTCAACATCTACTCCAAATGTAAATAATGTTTGACAATCTTTAAGAAAACATCACCTCTAACTATGAAGGGAAAAGCAACTGGTGAAAAACATATAATTGGCAACATGCCATACACCACACACAATGGCTATGTAAGGCTCAGCCACTTCATGCCACTGATAAGCACATTTGCATGCCTGGGCAAAATACCAAAAAGTCACCTCTGCTGTGTGGAAACTTTTTTTACCCTAATCCTAACAACATTTTTCAAGGCATCTGTATCATTTGTAGTGCCAAAGTAAGTTGAGGAAGGGATGTTAGCCATCTAAGCACTCCCTCCCTGTTACATCATTTGCAGTGAGTTCATCAAAATCTGGAATATCATATAGAGCAAGCAGTCCGGCATCAGCTATCAGCAACCTTGATAGATACCAGCACATGCAATCTCCACCACCAACATTTTCATCATCAACCTCCTCATTAGTGATAGGAGGTAGTACTCCTGCATACAGTTTGCAAAGGCAACTGACTTCCCTAATGTCATCCACAATGCCCAAGAAAAATCCATGTGTGCTAGGGCTGCTGCTTCTAGGGTTGAATCTTCATAACAGAAAGGGACCATAAACACTATTAGTTTCACAAAATTGTCTTTGAAACAATAAGTTACACAGTAGATCACTGAAGCCATAATGGTTATGTTAGCATTTGATCTGCGTCAAATATCCACCATTAATGCATCTGCTTTTACCCAATTAGTTGAGGTCATGTGTCCATGCTACCAAATTCCATCTCAATTCTATTTTACCAGAACACCAATTCCTCACCTGTACCAAGACGTTAAACTAACAATTAATCTTTGAATAGAAAATGCCATTGTACCAACTATCCACTTAACTATAGATATGTGAACAAGCAGTACTGGCCAAACTAAAGACACACAACTTACATGACACGACTGGGTGGGTGTATCGCCTTCAGCAGCAGTATCTAACACAACACCAGCTCAGTCACTGACAGGCTACTCTCTGTATCACTGGCTTGACTAAGAAGTAAGCCAGTGTCAATCTGTTGTGATAGCAAAATGGCTTACTCTGCTAGGACTCTCCTCAGGATTTGTCATTTCTGATAACACAAGTAACATTCCACAAGCATTACAACTGGGTGAATTTCAACTCGTACCAAGGTTTGCACACACAATAAACTTGGTGGTTCAGAATTTCATAAAAAAAGACAGGTCCAATGCAGGAGTTACTGTCTGTAGCCCATAAAATTTCTGGTCAAATTTGGAATTCAGCAACTGCATGTGGAACATTGTAGCAACATTTTGGCAACCATGCTTGACCCTAGGTTTAAGTAAAAAGGAACCAGCACTTATGCTTAGTAGGTCAGGTCACCCTTTGTACATGGTGCAGCGGCTGCAGAAACCCGACATCCGTTTCAACAGATTAACACTGTTTCCTCAGTGGCTTAGCACACACAGCTCTCAGCCGGTTTAAATACCATATAAAGGTGCCAATACAACACAAACCTGCCCCCACGCTGTGAAAAGTTGTGCAAAATCCCTATTTTTGTTTAAAAATGTGGGGACTTGCTTCAGAACCCATTGGACCCTCCCCCTAATAAAAAATAGGCAAAAACGGGGTGAAAAAATTTAAAGTAGTGGAAAATGGGATTAAAGTAGTGGGTCAGGTATTTGGGGGGTATTATGGATGGGACATGTGTTGTAAACATTGCAGGTGTCTGCACCTGGTGTATTTTTCAATAGTGCACTTTTTGGACTCAAAAATATACTAGCACTCATTTTGTTGTACCCCTAATTTAACTGCAGCATTTATTTTGTCCAAAAAAATAGCTTTTTATAATTTTTCCACACTTATGCAAATATGCATATAACAGCCATTTGACACAATTTAAGAATCCCCAAAACTTTTATTAGGGCCACAAATACACCTCTAAATTGTTGTTTTCACTTTTTTTTTGTCTGATTGAATTCCCCCTTAGCAGGAAGATATGTTTTAGGTTTTTTTAAACGTAATTTCAACCCCCACCTGGTTGTTATCCTCATTGGCCTGTGATGTCCGGTGTCTTTCTTAAAATTTAAAACCCATAAAAGAGCACTAACAACCATACAATTAGCCAGACAGTACTGCCCGGCTGTTTGCTATGAACTAATTGGCTGCTGGTCTCCCAGCTGTGTGGGCTTTGCCTTGTCAACATGGAGGCTTGACAGGCAACCCCATTACTTAGTGTCCCAGCTGGCAATGAAACTCAAAAGGTCTCTATATCACACGGAATTGATCAATGAGGTAAAAAGATATATACAAGACATAGAGACATATACCCAACAAGATAATTCCGAAAATAAAAAGGCATCATAGTCACATGGCAGTGATCATCTGCCATTAACTGAAAACATCATATCAAACCTCAACACAAATCACATGGCGGTGATCATAACAAGTAGAAACAACTTCAGAATATGTTTATTGACCTTTAGGGGCTGGGCTGCGTAAGCAACAGACAATATGAATGTATATATATATATAACCTGCGCTTAGTGTGACTTTGTGTCTTTCATAATGCTGTGTGTGTACTTTAGACTAATCGCATATGGGGCATATGGGACTGTAGGGTATATTTAATTAAATGCCATGTGCCGGTGATGTGCCATTGTGTCCGTGTTTGAATGATGACAAACATGCCCTACATCGCCCCTGCTTCGTTCATTTTACCTCACAGCCCCAAAGAGGTGCACAGGAAAATGCATGATGTAAGTCTACCATAGATCGCACCCCCTGTACATTGCATCTAATTGACCCCATAATATTTGTTTTGATGAGGAGAATATTGTGTGCCAAACATCACCACCTTGTGTTTCTTTCTCATCAAAGTTGTGGAATTTTAGTGATGAAGTGGTACAAAGAATCCAGAATAGCCGGCTTTGTGCGCAGCACTTCAGGTAAGATAGCATATATTTTAATGTAGCTTTGCCTAACTTCCTAACGTATACTTATAACCAAATGTAGTACAATCACATTCTTCCTACACATGAAAGTATTGGTCCACTGTATCTCAGACAATCTACCATTGCTGGTCTGTATTCCCTTATCAGCATGCTCTTAGCCCAAGTTTCTATAAATATACTTCCCTATGTGGGAGTCATCCATTCTTCATATATAAGTACATGTTTATATATATATATCACTATTTTTCTTTTAGACCCTAAATTCACCTGTTTTATAAGCTATTGTAACCGACACCCTATATATTATGATGCGTTTTAATGTTTGTGAGTGTTGGTAGCTGTGAGTTATTGTAATTTGTAACCAAAACTGTGTGGAGAAGCATGGACATTTCTCTGATGAAATAAGTGCAACTTTTTAAATTAAATCTTTAGTGTCCCTTTAAACAGAAATCAGATAAAAACTGCCACTATTAGAACTGCTATTGTAATTCATTATTTTATTTCAATGACCTGTAATGCACAAAACATTGAAAAATATGGAGCCTTGCTTTTAAAGGGACGACCTTTTATTGCTTTTTTTTATGCATGATTTTTATTTTTTCAGCACGATATTAACTACTGTATGTTTCAATAACATCTTCATTTTGGTTTGTAGCATTTAATTTGTATTTAACCAAATACTAAGTAGTGCTGAGTACTGTATAGTTGGATTCTTGAATTGATGGATTGTGCCAAGGATGGCTTCGAGAGAATCTTCTCAGATGAGGCTGCCCTCAAACCAATTTAAAACTCTCAGGGTCACTTTAGCCTGGGATTTTTTAACATTGCACTTCCAGAAAATCATGACCAGAAAAGTATAACTAGGCCGCATGTGGGTTTGGGCACATCCTATCACTGCATTGAAAATGCCCTTCTGCTGAAGAAATGCCATAACCTCTCTCTCCGTCCAGGGCAAATCCCCAAGTTTCGATCATCCCTTCCTTCTAATAATAACCACAGCGCAAACAAGGAACTGTAGGAGAGCAATCACTAACAGAAGAAGTATCATGATCATTAACATCAAAAGTACAGCAATTATTAATGGCAAAGTACCAATTTACAGTAAAACAGCTAAGGGGTGGAGCTAGGTGGCACAAAAGTTAAAATGTCATTGTCTCTTGCACCAAGAAAGCAACAGAGATCATTATCTGTATTAAAAAAGACCAATAACAGATAATCCCAGCTAGTCCCTATAACAAGTACCAAAAATATAATTTTAGAGGGAATTGTCATGTAGTGAGAGTTACATTTGCACCATTTATGGGCCATGGTCTGGCCACTTTAATTAGTAATAGTGGCTGCCTGGATTATAACATCATTATGATGTCATAATGCATAGTAAGGCTCACTATTTCTGCATATCAGCTCTAGCCAGGACCTGCCTTTGTAAGTACCTCTATTCAAGGTTTTATTTTGTACAACATGATTAGTAAAACTATAGCTGAAACTACTTGCAGTATAAATAATCCTGAGAAACAAAGAATAGGGTTCTAGTGCTTAGTGTTAGTAGCACATGCACAGTAGCAGTATCTAAGAAGTGAATTAGCGATCACTTCACTTCTAACACTTCGCAGGGACAGGCACCTACCAGAGTCAATGTCCCTCCATGCGTTTTTTAATACATTTGGCAGTTACTTAATTTCTTATTGCATCAATAAGAAATTATAAAACCTGATAATTAATAAATATGTTCCTAAGTGATAAAGAATAGGCTTTTACATTTAGGTTTAGTAGTGTAATTAAAACAGGCCATGGTAAGGCTACTTGTATTAGTATAGAACAGCTGCCTGGATTATAACATCATTATTATGTCATGGTGTATAGAAAGGCTTACTAGTAGTACTGCAATGCAGTTACAACCAGTGTCTCACCTATGAAGCTGTAGACTGGAGCCAGGGCCGTAACTAGGGTAGTGCGACTGGTGCCATGGCACAGGGCACCGCAGGGCAGGGGGAGCTGTTTGGGCCTGTCAAATTTCTGTTTATTATCCTTCTCACTTGTAGATTCCTCTTATTTTATACTCAGCATCTCCTGATCTCCCCTATCTCTTCCCTGGCCCTTCCCCATGAAGCCATGGCCCTTTTTCAGGGTGTGTTATCTCACTGTTTAAAAAATAGGGGGGGTGCCAATTCTCTCTCTGGCACAGGGCACCAAAAAGTCTAGTTACGGCTCTGACTGGAGCTGCCTTTGTAAGTAAATCTATTCTAGATTTTATAAAATGATTAAAACTATGCAGAAACTACTAGCAGTATATATAATAAGTATTAGAATAAATGAGAAACAAAGAATAAGGTTCTAGCATTTAGTGTTAGTAGCATAAATAAAAATTTTAATAAATTGAAAAGTAAGTGATCATACATATACATATGTCAGCTTCCTCGGGAAGATACACCAGTTCAGGTCATTATAATGATAATTTATAATGCACATTTTCCAATATGATAAAAGGCGCTTTACATTGTAGGATAACCTCACAGTGACAGCGAGGCAGCACTATAATAGCTACAGCAAGGGAATACACCATAGAAAATACTATTATAGGGGTGATAATGAGCAACACAATGCACACACAAGTCATGGCCAATTGCACACATCATACATCTTATCCACAAGCAATGAGGCAGCAAATTTGGACACACTATTTGGCTGAAGCAATAGGATAAGCAATACCCGGATATATGATACGTGTTTCCTTTATTTTGATATTTACTTAATATTGTCACCAACTAAGCAATAAATTAAATGTCTTGTACAGTATATACAACATCTGGTCTATATTTCTTCATCCAACGTATCATGTGTATAACTATGTGTTTTTGCACTCAACAGCTTCAAAATGACTTGGTTGGAAGACATGCAACACCGCATCCGAAAGTGGCAATATGGTAAGCATAGTAACGCTGGGACATTTATGCTAATCCATTCTTTAATTCCAGCATATATACCATCAGAGAATACCACAGTTTCCTCTTACTGACTAGTATATTTAGGTTAGCTCTCAAACATGGGTGTATCTATTATAGGTGCAGGGTGTGTGCTGCATACGGGCACCTAGGTCCAAGGGGGCCCACACCACACACCCTACACCCATAGACGATACTTATCTCTCCATCGGTTCCACAGAAATCATCAGAAAATTGGCCAACATTTTCCAGAAGTTCCGCACAGTAGAGAAATCATCCGGTAATTGTCACTGGTGCCATGTTCCTGGAGATCTACACTTGGCGCAGAGACCACTTGGCACATTCACCAGCAAGATTGGGGGCCGCACGGAAACTACACACAGACCCCCTCCCTTCTTAAATTGCGCCTGTTCCCAAAAGTTCTGAATCTGAAACAAAAGCTCTATGGACCTCATTCATTAACCGACTCGATGGTTTGGCCTGCACATGCACAGTGGCCGCACAGCGCATGCGCAAGCCCCAGAGCGACGGGGAAACTCTGTCGCTCCGGAGCTCGTTACCAAAGGGGCGGCTGTCAATGCTGATCGACAGCTGCCCCCATTTGGTAGTCGGGCCGGGGGGTGGTTTCCAAAAAGGAGGCCATCCTGTACGGACACCTACCATTTTGTGGGTGGCCACACTGACATCATCAGTGATGTCAGTGGGGAGCTTCCTGCTCCTTCAGAGCAGAAAGCTACCTGGGGCTTACGAGTACCCAGACCCTACCCTAGGGTCTGGTCGCAAGCCCCGATGGTCGCGATGGTGATCACCATCGCGACCATCAACCTGGTCGGTCGTTAAGCTGTGGGTGGTAACCCACAGCTTAACGATAGACAAGGAGGAGGCCGTTCAAAATGCAAGCGGCCACCCTGATTCTGTGTGACGGCTTGCAGCTAACGACCGCGTCTCAATGAGGTCCTATATTTTTTCCTCTTGTTTTAAAACTTTTATTTCAAAATGGCAGCATACAATAGCAACTTATGTGTAAGGCGCAATTCAAAACATTTGCATTACACATTTAAACAAGTAAGTCATTCTACTACTATATTTTTTATTTGTAGACAGGACTAACACACTTGTAAATGGGAAAAAGGAAAAAAGAATAGGGGAGCAAGTGACGTAAACAATTTGTCTCACATAGGGGGAGATTTATCAAACCTTCTAAAGAGGACAAGTGGGAAAGTTGCTCATAGCAACCAGATTTTATCATTTATCAAGTACATTTGATCAATAAAATAATATGTAGAATCGGATTGACTGCTATGGACAACTTCTCCACTTCTCTTCTCTGGAAGGTTTGATACATCTCCCCCATAGAGTTTTCTAAATATTAGCAAATTGTGCTATGGCTTAAATAAGGGAATGTCATGTTTCTAAGGATGAAAGTGATCACCTTAGAGTGTTATCTATCAAACCATAAACAAGTTTAAAAGGTCACTGGGGTCATTATCTCTAAGAATACAAATATCATAAAAAAGGGCCAGGGGGAAAATTTGGATTATGCTGCTCATGTTTGGTCACTCATGTTCAGATCCACTAAGACTGGCCCAGCAAAGCGGTAAGTCTGTTTTTACCACTGACATCTAGGGGTAAATTTACTAAGAATCGTGTTTGGGCGAGAATTATTCTCGGGTGTGTTTGGCCAATTTTTAAAACTCACAAATTTACTAAAGGCAATCATGGGTGTGAAATTGTGAAACTCTCTGCAAAACATGTGTGAAAACCCAAATAGAAATAAATACACCATTGGCCAATCTCGTAGGTACTTTCCATAGACAGGAATGCAACGAAGGAATTTACCAAGAATCGTGATTGTTATCACGGGTGTAAATTAAGCAAAAGTTTTAAATAGACCCTCTCCTGAGCAGCGAGTTTGTTAGACTCATACACCGAAGTGTGATCCATGCTGCCTGTAATTAAGCAAAAAAGGGTTAAAAAATGATGTAGAGCCCCCCCACAAAAGCATAACCAACCCCCAACTCTGTGAGCCAGTCCTGGTCAAAAAATATGGAGAACAAAATGTGTAGGGGTTCCCCGTATTTAATGAACCAGCACCTGGCTCTGCAAGTCAGTCCTGGTTTTAAAAATACAGTGAAAAAACTCATTGGATTTCCCTGTATTTTTAAAACCAGTACCAGCCTCCACTAGCCGGGATGTAATGCCACAGCCAGGGGACCCATTCAACGGGTTCCCTGGCCAAAGCTTTAGCACTCCAAACTAATCAGGCAAGCCCGGGGATCCCAGGGAAGGTGGGTCCCCCTGGCCTCCTCCCGTTAGTGCCTAACCCTAACCACCCCTCCCCACACCCCAAAACTAACCATCCCAGGGAGGTGCCTAGCCCTACCCCCCTAGTGGTGCCTAACTCTATTCTCCCCTTTCCCTAAAACCAACGCTCCCGGAGGGGTGCCTAACCCTAAGTCCCCACGGGGGTCCCTAAACCTAACCCTCTCCCACACGGCTAGAACCTAAGATATGTGGCTTACCTTCATTCGGTATGCCGGGTGTCTGGATTTCATAGTGGGGATAATGATAGGCATCAGGATTTCAACGCCTATCTTTAGTCCCATGTTGGGCTTGCAGTGTCGGGATATCGGCAGGCGGGATAGCGGTATCCAGACTACATTCCCACTGGAACCTGTAGTCCCACTGTAAAAACAATATTACACTATTACTATTACGGACGTCATTTTGACAGGCTGCTAACTATATGATGAATGATAGCTATATAATATGATGCACTTCTCAAAAATAGACTACAAAAAACCTGACAAGAAAATCAACACTAACAGCAAAACCTAAACTTTCCTGAACCAATGCTTTTCAGTAAGTCACATAATAGCAATAATTAAGAGATGCAGCTAAGCAGGGATATAGACATGAGTGGATGATAAAGGTGTCTCATATCTGCTGGCTGGTAGACTTCTCCCATCAGTCTCTTTTCAGATCATAGACCTGATATTCTGATGGTCTATGGGAAAAAGATCTTTACGGTGTCTAATACCAAGGGGTATATTTACTAAAGTGCAGGTGTTTAGACAAGGAGATGTTGCTCATAGCAACCAATCAGATTCTATCTATAATCTTCTAGATAAATGATAAATAGAATCTGATTAGTTGCAATAGGCAACATCTACACTTCTAAAACCCTGCACTTTAATAAATATACCCAAAGTAGTGAAAAACTGATAGCTGTATGTCTCTAAGTATATTTTCTTTGTTATGTGGCTCTCCTCAGCCCTGAGGTAATAAGGTCGGAGGAGCAGGAGAATAAGCTCTGGTTCATAAGGTGCTTTGTGCCATGTCCATAAGACGCTGGTGTGAGGGGAAATCAGGTGCCAGGTGTGTGATGAAATGCCTTAAACAATATTCGATTTGGAAGGATTAAACGTTGAATTGTGTTTTATCTACAGATCTCACAATACAGAAAATATATTCTGAAGAACGCAGGGCTATCAAAAACCAGGTGCGTCACTAGACATCTGTGCATTGCTGCAGAGAATATGAGAGACTTTCTATCCGCTAGCATACAATTGATCTCCATACCCTATACAGATCTAAATATGCGGGTAGCCTGGCTCTTTCTAACCTAAGATTTTATTACATGGCATCACAACTGTCACATTTGGCCCCTTGATAATGATACCACTTTGTCGGGATTTCTCGGGTCCCCTTTAGCTCCTTTGCAGGTTTTGCTTTCTGTAAAAACACCAGGCAGACCTCCCCCCTAACGTCAACAGGCTCAATTGGTTTGTCTCTTTGCCCAGGACTATTTGAGGATGAAGGCATAGATCCTGATGTCCCACTATGGTTTAATGGTGGTCTTCCTGAACTGGGTGTGCTGTGATCGGAGACCTTTTGGATTTCTCATGGTGTTACAACACTAGTCATTTGTATCATAATGGTGTCCTTCATTCCTTTGAATATTTGCGTGTGGAGTTTGGCCTTTCCCGTACGGCCTTCTATAGATACAGTATCTCCAGCTCCATCATGTCCTGCATACCCAGTTTGGATCTGACACTATTTTGTTATCCCCTTCTCTTCTTAAACTTGCACTTCTTTAACTACACTCACATAAGATGGTCTCCTACCTTTACAGTGACCTCTTGTTATTTGCCAGATGCCCTTCTTCCTCTTCGAAATAAAAGGGTAATTCAATTTGGGTTCTCCTCAGAATGAGCAATGGACACAAATACTGGGTTCTATAAGGTATACTTCCCCTTGTGTCCGTTTTCAACAAATCCATTATTTTATTTGCATAGGTCCTACCGTTACCCTTGTCTCTATTGCACATGATACTAATGTCCCAACCAAAGCATTTGGCTGTGATTTTTGGAATTTGTTATGGGATTGCCATAAGGTTACAGATTTTTGGAAATTAGTTTGGTCGGATATTCAATTTACTCTTCCATCATTACCACCACCAGAAGCCAAAATGTGTTCATTTGATTTAGATATGGAAGAATTGTTTAATGTAACCATTTATCATTTTGTTTTAGGCCTATCTACTTTGGCTAAAGTAATTATTGCCCGCTCCTGGTGTGCTCCGAATCCTCCAGATATAAACAAATGGCGGGGCGCTGGTTATTGATACAATTGACCATGAAAAATATGTTTATGCAAGCCGCAAGGCTCTTCCTAAATTTCATAAGCTATGGGATCGATGGGCTCTTTCTCCACTGGGCCTTGGTAGACCTGTTAGAGATCCTCCTGTGTAATCTGTCTTCTCTTCTTTGCAATTTTCTTTTATTTATTTCCTCCTGCTTCCATGCACCAGATGTGTGTATATGCTTCTTTCATGTTAGCCTTGGCTTATTATTGATATCTCTTTGACTGTATATTTTATTTTATGATGTGTTCTCTGTTGGCAACGCTTATGTGTTCTTTTTCTTTTTTGTACTTTTTATATGTATTTTCTTTTTGTTATGTTTATAACATGTAGGAAAATTGTTAATTAAAAAACTACATGATTTAAAAAAAAGGAAGCCTGGCCTTTACGTCCTTGCCAGTTATAGTTTCATGCCTTGGTGTCAGGGCCGGCGCTAGGTGTCTCTGCACCCAGCGCCATCCTGTGTTTCCCTTCCACCCGCTCCTTCACAGCGCTCTCCCCCTGAGCATAAAATAATATCTGCTGCAGGTGGATGGAGGGCGAGGGTTTTCACCTGCCAGACCCGGCACCCCTGTGCGACCACACACTCGGAGCTTGCCTTAAGCCGGCCCTGCTTGGTGTAAACATGCTGACCTGAGTGCCTGATGAATATCCTGTACTGCTGGTATCCTGAATCTCTGGGTGCTATCTATTTTGATCCATGGTCTCCTGCTCCCTGCATCACCCATTGTTAAGTATCACCTTACTTAATATTATAAAGTGTCATTTGTTTGCAGTTACCATTATCAAGCTACCTGTTGTTCTACAGTGCCTGTTGTTATCGTGAAAACCATGAGTTTAATTATACTGTTTCATTGTGCTCACATTTGGTATTCTACTAATCCAGCATTAACCTTCTGATCAACTGATTATTGTCTAAACCTCTACTAGTTTAAGACCTGGTGGCATCTCAGTACCAGTGAGAGCATCTCTCTCTATTGGAAAAGAGCAGTTGTTATAGGCAAAATACCTCTGTAGTGTGGTTCTAGAAGTTTTATGCAATTGTCAGGTGTATCATAACACTAAACAGGCCTAATTTATGTCCCTCATCTCCTCCAACCATCTCAGCCTCTTCACCTCCCTCCTTCCCTGAGGCACATATACAAATAATAATAATAATAATAATAATAATAATAATAATAATTAATATTATTATAATTATTATTATTAAATACCCCACGCCACTGACTAATGCTACTCTACTGCAAGCACATTTTGAAAAAAAAATCTTTTTGGAATTAAACATATTGTACATGTGTTTTCTTTTTTTCTCTGTACCATAGAACTCCAACTTTAGAGGTCTGAAGATTTTTAAGAAGTAAGTGATTTTTCTTATTCCAGAAAACTGTTTCTATTTTAAATTCACATGAGCAAAGATGCACAGTTAGGAGAAGTTACTTAAATATACAAACTGGTATAAAATATAGGGCTGCAAGTAACTGAAACTGCGCTCTACCCCTTTATGCATAATGCTTAAATCTATCTGACATAAAACTGTTAACAGGATATATTGACATTGTGTAGACATGATTGCATGAGAATTGAGAACACACGCTATGATACTTGACTGAACACTGTTTGGAATAGAGTTTTAGCAATCATACTGCAATTTTAAAATGATTATTTACCCCAAATATTTGCATATCCATTACTTAAGCATCACACATTGAAGGGGTAGAGCGCAGTTAGAGTTACTTGTATTCTGTATTTCTGGGTCAGGGCGACCTACAGTCTGCTGCAGCACACCCTAAACAGCTAGCTAGATCCAGTGTGCAGGGTCCTCCATAAGATTTGTAAAATATAGGGCTAGATTATAGGAAGGGACAGAAGTGGCAGTAGCCCAGAGGCCACACACATTCGGGGCCCCCATACTACCACAAGCAGGGGCGCCGAGAGGGGGGCGGGTACAAATTACCCGGGCCCGGGCTTGCTGCAGGGGCCTGGCGGGGGCCCATGTCCGGCACCGCTTCCCCTCCCTCTTAAGTCACAGCAGCACAGCACACGCTGCTGTGTGCTGGGCTGCACTGGGAGACTGCTCGTGGCTGTTAAAGCAGCAGCCGGAGCAGTCTCCTATGCCTATGGGGGGAGCGATCATGCTGATCACGCCCCCCATTGGCTGTGCGCTATGCTGAGGGGCACACAGCACCCCCCTCCCCAGCGCCCAGTGCTGCTTAGCGGTGCTGAAATAATACTTATTTTTTTATAAGGGGGCATGGCAACACCTCCCACGAATAGGCCACACCCCTGTCACATGGGCCCGGTGCAGCTCTAGTCGACCCTGGCCACAAGTGTATCTGTGACCTGACCGGCTCCAGGCAGGGTCGATTTATTTTGCGTAGTCTTCTGCCGGTTACCGGCAGTGGCGCAGAGATGATCATGTGATATGCTGTGATGCTGCTGGCCAATATATCAGCAGCATTGCAGTGGCATGTAATCACAGAGTTGTCATGTATAATCACACAGAGGGGGAATGAAAGAGAAATAAAGCTAATAGACATATACAAAAAGTTGCAAAGGAAAATGCTGATGTTGCATAAACATAGGATGAACCCCATGTTATGCACAGAACATATTTATTTTGCACAAGCAGACAATATGAAGGAAGTGTTATACAGTAGAAGCAAATTCCAAGAGATCAATTATACCTAATGAATGGACAGAGTTAGGGCTTCAGCATGAATCGCGTCATCGGACTCCCCGCTGCAGGGGTGTGAAGGGGCAGGGGGGTCTGGTGGTATGCAGGCAGGTGGCAGGAGATTTATCCACTTTTCTGGGTGGCCGGCAGTACCGCCATATTTTCAGGAGCCTCCTGGCCGTTCCGGAAGAGTAGGCAAGTATGGTAAACAGCTATGTTCAGACAGAGGCCCTGATTCAGAGCCGGACGCTCTGACAGAGCGCTCGCTCTGAATCAGGGCCGTCCTTCCTAATTTTAGAGTGGCCTACTGCCCGCTCGCTTTGCTGTGGTTGACCACCCACAGCTATAGCGAGAGGCCAAAAAGATGGTCACGATAGTCAAGACCATCGTGACCATCGGGCTTGCGACAAGACCCTTGTGGTAGGGTCTCATTGGCGCAAGCCTTGGAGTGCTTTCGGTTCTATCAGAGCTGAAATCACTCCCACTGACATCACTTGTGATGTCAGTGGGGCCGGCCCCAGACGATAGGCGTTCCCATGGGAACGCCTCCGTTTGGGCAGCCACGCCACCGGCACGCCCACCAAAGGGGGCATGCTGTCACTCAATATCGACAGCACGCCCCCTTTGTAGCGAGACCCATAGCGATGGCTTGGCCCTCGCTATCCGGATCTCGCGCATGCGCACGACGGAGCTGGGTCCGTCGTGCGCATGTGCACTGGGCTAACATCGACCCGCTTGCGAGCGCTCAGTGCTCGCGAGCGGGTCTGAATTAGGCCACAAATCTGTACCTCAATAGGGCTGGTACAATTTTCGATGGTGTGACCGATGGTGCGTCTTAGTACACACAGTGACAGAGAAGTGCAGCAGCCCATGGGCACCTCAGTAGGAAGACTAATGGCCATGGCTTAGCATAAAGATGGCGTGGCGGCTGTGGAAAAAGACTTAGGGGGGTATCCAATTAGGTCAGAAAAATTTTCGGCAACAAAAATCTGTGTTTTCTTGCTAATGTTCGTGTCTTTTTCGACAATTTTTTTTTCGTGCTATCCAAATAAACCCCGTTTTTTACGCCCGAAAATTAGCTGTTTTTCTCATGAAAAGACATAGGATCCGCAAAAAGTTGTGGACCTATGTATTTTTACTACCGCGAGTGGGAGAAAAGCAGCCTCTTATCAAGGACTTGGTTTCACCTGCCTGAGACATGCGAAACAAAATCAAATCAAAATAATTGGATAGCCCAGGGCGAGGTAATTAGCCGCAGTAATTGGGTACCCCCACAGTCATGCTGCAACTGCGTCCACCTCAGAATCAGGCCTTTAGTATGAATATCCAACGATGTTTAGGTCACAGTATTTGTCAGATTACCTCATGCAGACACGGAATATGGTCTATTTTGTTATATTTTAAGATAACAGTTCTGCTGCCAAATTCCTTAAATTGTAGAGCACCGTTCTTTGTTTACTCATATTGGTTGTCTTACCAAAGTAATATAATCGGTATGGGCCCACAATGGCATAGACAACACACCTAGATGTACAGGACAGTGTAGGCCTAATTTGGAGTGAGGGCACCAGGGCACCTTTGTCATTTGTATAGAGAGCTCCAAACAATTAGTTTTAGTTTTCAGGTAGCAGATAACAAGAAATTAAATGAGAAAATAAGTCTAAACCCTTTGACTGTTTTGCTTCAATTACTCATTTGAGTTTTCACCTCTACTATGCAGGAGATGGCAGCACTGACTATACAACATAAACCATTCACAGCCTCTCTCCCACTCTCACCAGGGGCCCTGTAACCAACATACACATAAGCTGAATACAGTGACTATACAACATAAACCAATCACAGCCTCTCTCCCACTCTCACCAGGGGCCCTGTAACCATAATACACATAAGCTGAATACAGTGACTATACAACATAAACCATTCAGAGCCTCTCTCCCACTCTCACCAGGGGCCCTGTAACCAACATACATATAAGCTGAATACAGTGACTATACAACATAAACCATTCACAGCCTCTCTCCCACTCTCACCAGGGGCCCAGTAACCAACATATAAATAAGCTGAATCCAGTGACTATACAACATAAATCAATCACAGCCTCTCTCCCACTCTCACCAGGGGCACTGTAACCAGCATACACATAAGCTGAATACAGTGACTATACAACATTAACCAATCACAGCCTCTCTCCCACTCTCATTGGGGGCCCTGTAACCAACATATACATACGCTGAATACAGTGACTATACAACATAAACCAATCACAGCCTCTCTCCCACTCTCACCAGGGGCACTGTAACCAGCATACACATAAGCTGAATACAGTGACTATACAACATAAACCATTCACAGCCTCTCTCCCACTCTCACCAGGGGCCCTGTAACCAACATATACATACGCTGAATACAGTGACTATACAACATTAACCATTCACAGCCTCTTTCCCACTCTCACCAGGGGCACTGTAACCAGCACACACATAAGCTGAATACAGTGACTATACAACATAAACCAATCACAGCCTCTCTCCCACTCTCACCAGGGCCCCTGTAACCAGCATACACATAAAATGAATACAGTGACTATACAACATAAACCAATCACAGCCTCTCTCCCACTCTCATCGGGGGCCCTGTAACCAACATATACATACGCTGAATACAGTGACTATACAACATAAACCATTCACAGCCTCTCTCCCACTCTCACCAGGGGCCCTGTAACCAACATATACATACGCTGAATACAGTGACTATACAACATAAACCATTCACAGCCTCTCTCCCACTCTCACCAGGGGCCCTGTAACCAACATATACATACGCTGAATACAGTGACTATACAACATAAACCATTCACAGCCTCTCTCCCACTCTCATCGGGGGCCCTGTAACCAGAATATACAAAACCTAAATACCGTGATAATACAGATCTCTATTACCAAATGAATTACACCTGGAATTTTAAATCACATAAGACACAAATCTAGATGTAAATGTGTTACCCAGTGTAGTATCCTCACAATGTACATATGTATGCCCATGTATTGGGCACATGGCTGCCCTGACCTTTGTCATTTATTTTCATTTCAAAGCATCAAGAAGTCTGAAGGCCGAAGCAGCCGCCATTATACCCGTCTGTGAACTGCTGGAAGAAGGGGTGTAGACCATATAATGTGACTGATGCCTTTTGGCAATAGTAGGGCTTCCAAAACAACGTCTGAGTAAATGGGGGGTAATAAGGCACCGACAATGTGGTCACAGCAAAGCAACCACATTATCAGTGCCTCAATACCCCCCATAGACTAAATACCCCCCATAGACTAAAACAATGTATTGGAAGCCCTACTAATATTAAAAGGCGTCACATTAAAGGAACATCTGGTCTACACCCCTGGCACAAAGAACATCTAATCTGAATAATAACATTTACATATATGTGCAAGTGTCCTGTGGTTCCTCAGGTGTAGGAGTGCAGGGAGTTTCTTGCTCAGTACATGTCATCAAAGCAGAGAGTGTGGACTTCAGCAGGGCTGCAATGATGGTGTGTGCGCATTTATTGGGCTTTCTTCTAGCAGGTGTGAATTACAGATTATGGTGCAGCTGTGAGTGGGGCATGTGTGGATGAGTGGTGGTGAGGACATGTGAGAACTATGGGGTCTATTTACTAAGCTTTGGATGGAGATAAAGTGAACAGAGATAAAGTACCAGCCAATCAGCTCCTAACTGCCATGTCACATGCTGTGTTTGAAAAATTATATTTAGGAGCTGATTGGTTGGTACTCTATATCTGTTCACTTTATCTCCATCCAAGGCTTAGTAAATAGACCCCTATGGAACATATATACTGGCAGACGACAAAGTATGTGCGGTGGGGGTAAGTGGGGTGAATATGTTGTGGACAATGGAGGAGGTGCCCCTTCAAAACTGGAGCCCAGCGACAGGCGTCTCCATTGTCTCCCAGAGTTCTGCCCCTGCTCTAGCCGTAGTCCATGCAATTTTGTGAATATTATACACCTGCTTGCTATCCGTAGTAAGAGCCAAAAAAGAGAATAATAAAAAGCACTGCTAATTGGAGACCCTTTAGCTTAATAATAATAAATACAATTTAATGTCACATACAAATGGCTATATATAAGCACACGAAAATACAAGACAATTTACATAAAAGACAGTATATAAAATTGTTTTCTAAAATATCATGTTAATATCTGAGCATATAATTATAGAGCAGCCACAAGATATAGCAGGCCACCAACATCTCCACAAATGTTGCTGTATTGTTGAAGTGAATAATATGCATATAAATAATACACATAAAACAGCTCCGCAGACCACTGGTCGTTCCTCTGGCTTATGTCCCAGAAAAATAACACTTCAAGGTTCCAAGTTTATTTTAATCTATACCCTTCTTATTGGGTCAAGGACCAATTGTATAGCAGTACTTTTTATCCTTGATGGTTGAGAGAGACTTGATCGTAGATATGTGTAAATACGTGATCTCATATATTTTCTGTCCATTTAATAGTTGAAAACTTTCTCTTGGAGAGATAGGGATCTTCCCATCACCCTTAATGGGATATAGTGTCCAGCCAGGTAGGCGTAATATCAGCTGTCATTCATCCACTTTGTATGCAGATTAATTGGCAAAAGTCTTATTATTGCCCAGATAACAATATTCACTGAGAGTTGTTTTTAGTTGTTTTAAAGATTACTCACAGTCTGATCCAACAGAGCGCCCTGTATTGGTGGATGATAATGTGGAGCTGGAGTCTGTAACGCGTTTCCCCGCCTTGTGGTATACCTCAGCGGCTTCCTTACATATAAATGATGTCATCTTATGTGATCTTTACTAAAGACACATATAAAAAATGCAGATAAAAACATAATTCTTATGTAAAATTTAAAGACCGTCTCTCTTACAATAAATCGGTAAGCTTTAGTTACTAAAACAGATCGGATTTAGAAACCTAGGGCCAAAGGTAATAGGGGGAGAGTTTAGAAAATGTCAGAGTTTAGCAGTAATCTCATACTTTTTAAATTTGGCCACTGTAATAGAGTCCGAGAACATGCAAATACATGATTTTAGATTAAAAAAACTCTCCCGATTTAAACTCTCATCCAGATGTTTTCCCAGAGATAAAACTCGACCAATGTGAGGGGTTACTGCTAAACTCTCACATTTTAGAATCTCTCACCCTATTACATTTAACTCCTACTGTACATTATCAAAGCCTCTTGGTTGATTCCCCGAATCATGGCCAGAACCTGCTCAGACCTGTCTCTTGTGATAAGACCTGTGAAGAGAATAAGGAGTCAGTGCAAAGAAACAGGCAGTGCAGATCAAAGCTATGTACACAAGGGGATATATTTACTAAAGTGCGGGTTTTTAGAAATGGAGATGTTGTCCATAGCAACCAATCAGATTCTAGCTATTATCTTCTAGAAGGTTCTAGATAACTGTTAAGTAGAATCTGATTGGTTGCTATGGACAACATCTCCACTTCTAAAAACCTGCACGTTAGTAAATATTAGAGATGAGCGGGTCCAGTTCTCCGAGAACCAGACCCACCCAAACTTCGTGTTCCAAGGCGAGATCCGAGTAAAGCTCAGGTTTTCCTACATGACTCGGATCTCAAAAGGAGTCAAAACGTCATCATCCTGCTGTCGGATTCTCACGGGTTTTGGATTCTATAAAGGTCCCGGTGATCGGCGTAATTTTCACTCCAGCTGGGGACAATGTACAGAGCAGACATGCTCTTGGTGCAGTTAGTGTAGTTGCCAACTTGTTAGTCATCAATCTTTGTCAGTGATATGTCATTGTCACTATTTGTTCATGGGTGCAGTGTTGTCAGGCTAGGGCTGCAGTACATAAAGTGGGGGGGTGCTGCTGTGTCACTCACTGTTGTACTGTCAATCAAGGGACAGGGGCTGCAGGAAATAAAGGGCTGCTGCTGTCTTGTCCTATCCATGAAGGGGCTAGGGCTGCAGATCACAAAGAGATGATGGGTTGTCCAGGGGTGCTCTGTCAATCATGAGGTGCTCTTTTTTTTCAAAATTTTGTGTGTGTGTGCTATGTAGTAGTAGTTACACTATTAGTGTTTGGTGACACTGCCGGCCAGGCCACAGTTTACCATCCACGTATTTGTGACTCTGCAGGTGGACTGTCCGCACTCGACAGGGATTCTTTGTTGTCCATAATGAAGGGGTGCTGTCTATGTTGTTCATGAAGGAGCTGCTGCCTCATTCAGGGGTGCTATTCCCCAGTAAAAAAAAATTGTTCAGTGACACTGCTGGTCAGACCGCAGTGTAAGTTTGTTGATATGGAGGATGATCAAATGAGAGGAGAGCAGGAAGCACATACCAGTCTCGCAGCTGCTGCCAGCAGTCACGATGATGATGCAAGGCCATCAATGTCATCTACAAAGGCCGATGCCAAAGGGCTTAAGTAAGGGCATTTCAAATCAAACAAGCAATGTTTTACAGTGTTAAAGAGAAAAAATGTAAAAGCCAAGTTAGCTGCAGAGAAACAAAAAAATGGCAATATGCCATTTACTACATGAAGCACTGACCCCTGTGTTTTGGTTTTGGATCTGTGTCTCATCGTGTTTTGCATTTTTTGTTTTTGGAGACTTGGTTTTGGATCTGTATTTTTTATCCAAAAATTACAAAAACAGCTAAAATCACAATTTGTACTTTTGTTTGTTCCTACAGTAGTATTAACCTCAATGACATTAACTTCCACTTGTTTCCAGTCAATTTTGACCACCTCACAACTCACAATATTATTTTCATTCAGTTTAGGCCCAAAATTTGCACCAAGCAAGCTGGCTGACTAAGCTAAGCAGCAGCAGTGGGCAGCACAAACACGTGGCATTTCAACTTCCAACATGGCACATCAGGAAACAAATGTTTTTTTTATTATTCAAAAGACCTGAGGTAGTTGGAGTATGTATGTAGTTGAAGGCAGGGACAGGAAGGGTTGATTGGTAGTAAATTTCATTAAATTTTTTGATTCTGAAGTAAATTTATGAGGGAGGGGAGGAGGGGAGGTATTTACAAAAAATATTTTATTCATTCACATCGGTGCTTGCCCTAGAAGAATCCTTGAGCACCATGCCTGCTTCTGCTGCTGGGAGTGGATTTTCATCCCAGAAGGGGACCAGGAAGAGTGCTATCCAAAACAATTGACTGTTAAATAATCCTTTGCAAAGATTCTTGAAAAGCATTAAAAAAACATAGTTAGTGGCCTCCAAACTGCCGTTGTACCCACTGTCCACTTAACCAGCACAGATATGTAGACAAGCAGAACAGAGCAATTGTAAGATTTAAGATTAAAGGTTTAAATCTTACGTTGTGTCTTTCTTGAGAATCCTTGAGTGTCATGCCTGCTTCTGCTGCTGGGATTGGTTTTTCATCCCAGAAGGGATGAAGATGTTGTTTCTTTCTTCCCAATGGACACAGATCTGAAGAGATGTAAAGAGCTGTTGATAAGCAAACAGGCAGCTCACGTGGCACGTGATGTAGCGATGGCTTCTCCTTCAGTTTCTCCAGCATGGGCATCTGCTGAGTCAAAACTAGACTTTCAAAACACCCACTGGTGATGCATATGAGTCAACATAACCAAGTTTTAATTTTTTTTCTACATCTGGTCGGGTCAGAATTGCCTACATTTAATGACACCTCTACCATGACTCCATCTGATACGGTCACCATTCAAAGAATGGTTGAGGACTATTTCAAACATTTTAATGATAGCATCCAAATAGGCATGTCAGACAGTCTGTTTGACTGCTGGAGGGAAAAAAAGGTAATTTGGAGGCTCTTGCACAAACTGGCTTTTCTTTACTTGAGCAGCCCACCCCCCAGTGTGTGCTCAGAAAGAGTTTTCTGCACAGCCTGGAACCTTGTCAGTGATCGGCCTATGAGGCTACTTCCCTAAAATGTGGAAAAGATGATGTCCATCAAAATGAACTACAAATTCTACGAGAAAGAATTTTACAGTCAATTTCGTGCAAAAATTACAGAGGACGTTATGAGGTATAATATTAATGATCATAATACATGATCATAATGTACATCATTGCAGATGACGTAACAGGGTGGGGGTTCTTAGATGGTTAAAGTCCCTATCTCTACTAATTTTGGCTTTACAAATGGTACAAATGCCTCCACAACTGTAAATTCTACACCCAAGATGTGACTTTTCTGGTCTTATGCCCAGGCATCACCCCAGCCTATAGCCCCAGTTTATATTGTTACCCCAGCCTATACCATCACCCCAGATTATACCAGCACCCAAGCCTATATCATCATCCCATCCTGTGTTGTGTATAAATTACAGCTGCACTCCCTGTTAGATTGGGGATTCATTGTCCACTTTAGTGGATATGAGCTCCATTTTAGTCCATATCACACACCCTCTACACATCTTCTGACCTGGGCTACAGTAGGAGCAGCTGTACTCTGGAATACGGTTGCATGGAGTTGCCCCTCTGACTCGCTGAAATTCAGGTAGAGGGGCCCATGGGTAGGGAGTAGGGACACTATATCAGAGAATGCAGTTTTAGCTGCTTTATTCCATTTTTTAAACCATATCCTCTAATTTCACTTTTTGAAAATATGTGTATGTGAATCTCAACTGAGGTGTTTGTGATGTCAATATGTTTAATATATTATGCACGTTATTTAGCACTTTATTGTGGTATTGTAGTCGGCGTGTAGACTAATAATTTGTTCATGATTGAGGAAAGAAGTGAAAAGTAGCATTTTTTTATTGTTAACTTTAACGTTATTAAATTGTAAAATTGTGAATTTTCCTCTTATCACAAGATTTTCTATGAATAAGAAAAGAATAACACATTGCGTTTTCCACTTACAGTGTGACAATATTTTTTACGAATACACTGCGTTTTCCATTTACAGTGTCACAATATTTTTTTACGAATACACTGCGCTTTCCACTTACAGTGTCACAATATTTTTTATGAATCACTGCTTTTCCACTAACGTCAGTATTTTTTTCCGAATACACTGCGTTTTCCACTTAGTGTCACAATATTTTTTACGAACACTCTGCGTTTCCACTAATAGTGTCAATATTTTTTATGAATACACTGCGTTTTCCACTTACAGTGTGACAATATTTTTTACGAATAAACTGTGTTTTCCACTTACAGTGTTACAATATTTATTATTCACTGCGCTTCCACTTACAGTGTCACAAACAATACGTGTATATTTATTACACTGTGGTCTGACAGGCAGCGTCACAGTAAAAAAATAATAATATAGTACACTGGGGTACAGCACAAAAAAAATATATATTACTTTTTTATGAATTATATTATTATTAGCTTTCATTTTTTTATACACTGGGCACCCTTGGATGGACAGAACACCCCTGGTTGGACACTACAGCCTCTGCCCCTGGATGGACACAGAAACCCCTGGATGGACACAGCACCCCCTGCCCTGGATGGGAACAGCAGCCCCTGGATGGACACAGCAGCCCCTGGATGGTCACAGCAGTCCCTGCCCTGGATGAACACAAAAACCCCTGGATGGACACAGCAGCCACTGCCCCTGGATGGACAAAGCAACCCCTGGATGGACACAGCAGACCCTGGATTGACACAGAAGCTCCTGCCCTTGATGGACACAGCAACCCCTGGATTGAAACAGCAGCCCCTGCTCTAGATGGATACAACAACCCCTGGATGGACACAGCAACCCCTGGATTGAAACAGCAGCCCCTGCTCTAGATGGATACAACAACCCCTGGATGGACACAGCAGCCAATGCCCCTGGATGGACACAGCAGCCATTGCCCATGGATGGACACAGCAGACCCTGGATGGACACAGCAGACCCTGTACTTGATGGACACAGCAACCCCTCTTGGATGAAGCACAGCCCTGACAGCCTGGGCCAAAAAAATGGCACTGATCACCGTGTGGCGGGACATTTATGCAACCTAAAACCCACGAGCATCCGACAGCGGGATGATGAGGTATTGCCTCTCTTTGAGATCCTAGTCAGGTGGGAAAACCCGAACTGGACTCGGATCTCACCTCAGATATGGAAGTTTGGGTGGGTTCGGTTCTCAGGGAACCTGACCCGCTCATCTCTAATATATATATTATTCCATAGAGCTGGAATATAGCTCTGCATGGTAAGGAGCATCGGACAGTGAAAGTCAAAATACCCTTATAAGTAAACTTTGAGTAAATATATTTTCAAATAACTTAATTGAATTAGTTTACAAACACTAATTCATTTATGTCAGGTATTGATACCGTTTAAACAGTATCGATAGAGAGAGATTTAATTGCACAGACCAGATTGCCCATACCTCCCATCCCAATATAAAATAACCAATACTTCGCCATGCGGTCTGGATCCTAGACTAATAGCTGTCCATCAGGATTGCTGCGTGTTTCTTTAGGGTCAAGCAGAGAAAAAAAGGAAGGAAGGGGGTTGGGATCCAGACTGCATAGGAATTTATAGGTGTACAATTTCCTTTGAACATAAGCTGAATACTCAGAGGGGCTCCCTATTGGCCCTTTATTACTGAGTCACAATGGTTGTTGCTATTCATTTGTTAGTAGATGGTTGACATCACTGGAGGTTGAACTCTGTTAGAAAATCCCTTTGTACTACCCTTGGCATGCAAATCTACAGGGGAGGTGTACAGTGATTTTTACAGTATAGAGTGTAATTCTTGGCAGGTCTTCATAACTCGATAGTGATCCCTTCCATATTCATTCTGTTGGTTTCATATTCCTGTTGAGACAGAGGGAAATCGGTAGATACTACTCATGACCCATTTATCTTATTCCTAAGCCCAGATATCATATAACTGCTAATTAACATGTAACATTCACTGTATACCTTTAAAACACATAAACTTCTATATTTGGAACATTTATTGTGTAAGTGGGTGAATATTTGTATGAGAGGAAAGAGGTGTTTATGTACTAAATAGCATTGTGCGTATCTCAGTCAGTTTAGGGTTAAATGGGATATAAGTTTATTGTAAGGAAAGGCTGCTGTCCGTCGGGGTAAGGTTTCCGACAATAATACTTAAAAGCTGGCTATGCGATTGAAATGCAAAACAGTATTTAAACAGTATTGCTGTACTAACTTTGTTATGTTTATGTAATGTAAAATGGCGCCTAACCGTTGTGAGCACAGAAGCATGGCTCGCCATTCACAATATGGTGAGTTGCGGGGGCATGGGATGCGTGTGCATGTATAGCGAGCATGTGCAATTTCACGTGCGCAAGTGCGTGCGCGAATGCGGCGGGATCGCATAAAATGGCCGTGGACGATCAAATAGTCCAATGGATGTCGTGTTGCGATTCGTGCGCAATTAAGCGATTGCAACCAATTTATACGGTTTTGACAGTCCACCCTTTGATAGCAATTATACGCTATCACCATACGCATGCAACAATTAATAATTGGTTATCTGATTAGCCATACTATAAGACATTAGTTAATGTTATTGTTATGGGATGGCATGAGTTGTTAATTTATCCATCAATGAAGCGCTCTTGGGGGAGGGGACATAAAACTAGCCTTATGTGCACACCACAGGCCAGACTGAAGAGGTCGTGACCATATGTTAGATGTGGGAATGCACCTAATCCATAAGGATAATTTTGAATTGTGTAGAGACTTCATTTTAAGATGTTTTGAAATAGCATTAATAACACTTTTATGCACTGCTAAACAAATCCAGATCACATCATTACAAGGTACGTGTTCTTATGGGACTTCTACTATCATTCGGATCTTATTTCATGTGGACACTGTATTATAAAGTATTGTTCAATGTTCTTAACGATATGACTCCGTGTGGTCATTTGAATCGTTGAATAATGCACCCCTGGAGGACATAAAGTAGCCCCTCGTACGCATACCACGTGGACTCTAAGTCGAGGATCAATGGGGAGCTAGTGAGGGAAAGCACCACTCCATGGAGAGGACAACCTTGGAAGAAAGGGGAGATGAAGACTACATTTAAACTAGGGTGTTCTAAAGAACATTGACAATACTTTATTATACATGGCAATATGCAGGAAAACATTAGATTGTACTCTCTAATTCAGGGTTATAATGTAGGGTATTAGTTACATTAGTATTCACAGCAACATGGGTAACTACCATCATTATTTCATTTTCCTGGTTTCCATTGGAACAACCTTTTGCACACTTCATAGCCGCTGGAACACATCTGATACATATGCCAATTATTAGGATGACCACCAACACTAGGATCAGGAGTTTCCCTATACTCGCAATCAGTCGTTGGACCCACTCTCCTAGACCCGAGAACCATTTCATAGGGTTCAACCAGGAGAACCACTCTTCGACCTGTTCCTCCACTTCAGCGATTGAAGCATTATGGTTCTTCCGAAATTCCCATTTCAACTGCAGAATTTCATCCATTTTCCGGTCTATCACCTCCTTGGGGTCACTAGTGCTATTGGTGATATAAGTACAACATTTAACACCAAACTGGGTGGCTAGGGTTACGCAATACCCTCCAGTGACAGCAGTTAAATAATTCAGCACTAAACGATGTTGGACCAGCTCTTTCTTGTATGCTTGCAACTCCTTACCAGTGTACCTAAAGGTGTCATCATATAGCTCGGTGATATTATCTATTAATTTTGCGAGATCTTGAATATACCTAAAATTTAGAGATCCCCGAGCAATCCTGGTGGGATCAAGTGCAACTAAAATCTGGAAGCCAGTCGTCTCACTTATCATTTGAGTGGCTTTATGCACATCACCAGGAATCATGTTTCTCTTATTTCTGTGTTCATAATGCGTATGAAGGTATGGAGAAGGTATGTTCCTATGGACATCAATCATTTCATTATGTGCAAGAGTCATGACTTCAGGGAGTACCTTTCCCAAACAGCTCCATTTCTCCTCCATTTGGCTAATACAAGTATCAGGTTGTATGATCTTCGCACAGTACCCGGGTGGTACTCTTCCAACCATCACTTTAACATTACTCAGCGTATACCTGTACCTATAGAATTTCCAACTTGTAACAATGTTGTATAAAAGTGCTGAGTCTATAGATACATTATCGGCTCTCAGTGAGAAGGTCATTGTCTGATTAATTCCTGTGACTTCCCAATTCCCAGGTTTGCTGGGATTGGTGAAGTTGAAACATAACAGGGATTTATCTACTTGATATTGGTGGAGCTTCAAATTAGGGGGATTGGATATGTTAAATTTTCTGTCCACCGGTTTGCCTCCCTGTAAGTCAATGACTTCAGAGACCTTTAAGGGGAATGGGACTAACCCTACATTATGCTGTCCTTGAGGAACCTGGGAGCATACCCAACATTCGGTTTGGTTCAAAACCTTACCTACTAGGGAATGATAGTCCTCTAACGGATGCTCGCCCAAGTATAAATTACTCTGGGTCTAACATCGTAGGATGCATTTATCATTGACTACAGGCCAACAATTTGCGCATATACAGTACTCTTCAGACAATAAACCTTCACACTGCCTCTGAGATTCCAAGAGAGCAGATCTTTTAACCATTACAGTGCTAATATTGGTCAGGTACTGGCCTTGTTTTTGCAGCTCATTCTCTCCCAGCTCCTCTCCACCGACACCACTACCGATCTCTCTCTCCATCCTCCGACCACCAGCACAGAACCAGGACATCCCGAAACACAACAGTATAATATGAACTCTGGGAGGATACACAAAAGCAGTTACAACCTGAAACCCCATCACCATACCAGGTCTTACCAGCCTTGTTCAAGTGCTACTGATACAATTAGTAGCTTTTATGGAACAGGCTTGCAATCAACAGATCCAGGTTCTCTGTCTCTCCCCTGGTCTGGTTCTCCTCAGGATTTTTGACCTTCCGACAATGGCTGGAATGGACCCAGGTGTCTCTCTCAGCTACTTTCACGGATGTTGTACTTGTCAGTAGCACTTGGTATGGTCCTTCCCAATGGTCAGTCAAACAACCTGAACGTAAAAAGTTTCGGATCATAACATACTCTCCAGGTTCAACATCATGACAGTTCATTTCAGGCATATCAGGTGATAACAGTTTTAGTTTCTGCTGCTGCTGTTGGAGCTGCTTACTCATCCCTATAAGGTACCTCACAGTAAACCTCATTGTTATTTTTCAAATCTTCCTGAGGACTTATAATTAAATGAGGTTGCCTCCCGAACAGTATTTCGAATGGGGAAAGATTAAGAGGGGATCTAGGGGTGGTCCTGATACTATGGAGCACAAGAGGCAGAGCTTCTGGCCATCCCAAACCAGTTTCAGCCATGATTTTACTCAGCTTGTTTTTAATAGTACCATTTACCCTCTCCACCTTGGCACTGGCCTGCGGTCGATATGGGGTGTGAAGCTTACTATTAATACCCATCAACTTACACATACATTGAAAAACATCTCCGGTAAAATGGGTACCCCTATCACTTTCAATTACTCTAGGGATACCATACCTACATACAAACTCCTGAACTATTTTCTTTGCCGTGAATGCAGCAGTGTTGGTAGCAGCTGGGTATGCCTCTACCCAATTAGAGAATACATCTATGCAAACCAAAACATACTTCAAGTTCCTGCAGGGTGGTAACTGGATGAAGTCAATTTGTATGACCTGGAAAGGGCCGTCTGCTGGAGGGATGTGAGATGGTTCGGTGGGTACAGTTTTTCCTATATTCTTCCTTAAGCAGGTCAAACAGGACATTGCCCTCTTCTCTGCTTGGGAAGAAAATCCAGGTGCATACCAGTATGCCTTCACTAACTTACACATACCCTGCTTACCCAGATGGGTCAGACCATGTGCTGCTTCTGCTAAGCTTGGGTAGTATGCCTTAGGAGCTACTGGCTTCCCTTGTCCATTTCTCCAGAGCCCAGAGGACTCTTGCTCACATCCCTTGGATCTCCAGCTTGCCTTTTCCTGATGGGTACACACACCTTGCATTTCAACCAGTTTCTGCATGTCAACCGTTTCAAATACCAACACTTTATCCATTTGGTTAAGTTTTAAACCTGCTGCCCATTTGGCAGCTTCATCAGCCCTGTTGTTACCCAATGATACTGGATCATCTTCGCAGGTGTGGGCTTTACACTTAATGACAGCTACTGTCTTGGGTAGCTGTATTGCCGTCAACAGTCGTTTTATGTGATGTGCATGTGCGATTGGTGTGCCTGCTGCCGTTAGAAAATTTCTTAGATGCCATAGGGCCCCAAAATCGTGCACCACCCCAAAAGCGTACCTGGAGTCTGTGTAAATATTGCCCGTTTTTCCTTCGGCCAACTCACACGCTCTCCTTAGTGCCACGAGTTCCGCCACCTGCGCTGAATGGGGTGGAAAGAGTGGTTCGGCCACTATAACGTCCTTGTCATCAACCACAGCATAACCTGTACATAACTCACCTGTATCAGTCTGTCTATGGCAAGTCCCATCCGTGTAAAACGTTAAGTCTGCATTTTCTAACGGTGTGTCATGAATGTCAGGCCTAGCTGTAAAATTTTGATTTAAATACTCCATACAGTCATGCCTATTAATTCCTGTACCAAACTCAACTTCTACCACTGGTAACGATTCACCTTTACCTTCCATCCTATGTGCATCATGAAGTACACTTGGTAAATATGTAGCAGGGTTTAAAGTATTACACCTCTTTATAGAAATGTTGGTCAGTGCAATTAACGCTAGTTCCCATTTAGTGAACCTAGCGGAGGAAACGTATCTGGTCTGGGCCGAATTTAACAGGGCAGAAACAGCATGTGGTGTATGTACAGTCATGTCATGGCCTAACACTACATCCTCACTCTTTTCCACTAAGAGTGCGGTTGCAGCTATGCTCCTTAAACACGTTGGGAGTGCTCTTGCCCCAGCGTCCAACTGGGCACTGTAGTACGCTACTGGTCTATTGGCATCACCATGTTTTTGTGTGAGAACTCCTGCCGCACAACCAGCAGCCTCCGTTCAAAATAAATCAAAGGGTTTCCCATAGTCTGGAATCCCCAATGCAGGTGCTCTTATCAGACTGTCCTTAAGATTAAGGAAGGCTTGCTCTGACTCTTCAGAGTGCAAGACACAGTCTGGTTTTGTGGAAGATACTAACTCCTGCAGTGGTAAAGCCAGAATGGAAAAACCGGGTATCCATGACCTGCAATACCCACACATGCCCAAGAAGGTACGGATCTGGTGCTGGTTCTGCGGTAGTGTCATGGTCTGTATGGTGTGGCGTGTCCACTGTCAGATGTCGGAGGCCTTGGGTAAGACAGTGTCCCAAGTATTTAACCCTGGTCTGGCACGGCTGTAACTTGTCCTTAGCAACCTTATGCCCTGTGTGCGAGAGGTGAAGCAACAAAAGTTTAGTATCATTTAAACATGACATAAACTAATCAGGGCATAACAACAAATCGTCTACATATTGGATTAGTACCGATCCATTGGCAGGTTGAAAAGACTGTAAACAATCATGTAAGGGCTGGGAGAAGATACTGGGGCTGTCAATGAAGCCCTGGGGTAGTCGTGTCCATGTGTACTGTACGCCTTTGTATGTGAAGGCAAATAGGTATTGGCAATCAGGATGAAGGGGGACGGAGAAGAAAGCGGAGCATAAATCTATTACCGTGAAATGGGTTGCGGTTGATGGGATTTGCATAAGGATGACAGCTGGGTTAGGCACTACGGGAAATTGGCTTTCTACCACCTTATTAGCCCCTCTAAGGTCCTGTACCAGCCTATACCCCCTCCCTCCACTCTTTTTCACAGGGAAGATGGGACTGTTGGCTACACTGGCTGTACGGACTAAAATTCCCTGCTGTAGTAAACGCTCAATTATGGGGTGAACCCCTAACTCCACTTCTGGCTTTAATGGGTATTGGGGAATTTTAGGAGCGTGTCTACCGTTTTTCAGGTTTACCATGACGGGAGCTACATTTGCCATTAACCCAGTGTCCTGTCCATCCTTTGTCCAAAGGAAACTAGGTATTTGTTTTAACATTTCATCTACCTGAGCTGAACCCTTGTCTGATGTTAAGGTGTGCAGCATTAACCTTTGGGGAGTGTCTAGCACATCCCTTTCCTCGTGTGCAAACCTTCCTGGGACATCCATAAATATCCCGTCAGGGGTACAATAGATAATACATCCCATTTTGCACAATAAATCTCTTCCCAGGAGAGTAGTAGGGGCTGTTGCTGCCAGGAGGAAAGAATGCCTGGCATGCAAAGGCCCAATGGTAACCTCCGTGGGTTTGGTTAAAGGGTAATGCTGTACGCTACCTGTTACACCCATTGCTGGTACTGTCTGGTTTGTTATCTGTAGATTTTCAAGAGATTTTAAAACAGACCTGGTCACCCCTGTGTCTACTAGGAAGGAACGTTCAGTACCAGCTACATTAACCTTTATTACTGGCTCTTCCCTAGTACCTCCCGTTATCCTGACTGCCTGCAGACTACAGGTATGACCTAACCCCTATAGTTGGCTATCTTCCCCCAGCAAGGCATTTGCAGCAACTATGTGGGCAGGATTTATCTGGTAGTTCTTATGGTTACGAGATGCATCAATACGTTGCTGCATGTGGGGTTCCTGAATTATGACTCTACAGTCCTTCCTAAAGTGTCCTACTTGGTTACAGTTAAAACATTTCTTAGCTGATCTGTTGGGGAAATTTTGTTGAAGTCTGGGAGGAGGGTATTTTGAGTGTGGGTGTGTGTGAAGAGTGTGTTGTGGTCTGGTGTGGTATGTGTGAGGGAATTGTATGGGTTGGGCCTGCGCAGGATGGTAGGTGTTTAAGACTTGTAATTGCGCAGGTGGATATGTGTCTGTTGGCTGTAAGTGCATATCTTCTAGAGCTCGAATGCTAACAGCCATCGATTTCTCACTCTGAGCTTCACGTTTCCTGGTGATATTCTTGTCATGGTCTATTGCAGTTTCCCTGAGCGCGTCAACTGTTATCCCTCTCCAACCAGGGTGTGAGGTCTGAACTATACGGGCAATGCAATCCTGATTACCTTGATCAGTTAAGAGGATGTCTGCATCCAGAGTACATGCTGTGATAAACTTTTTCACATCTGTACCTTCTGGGAGACATGCTCTTAACACCACTCACCAATCCTTGTTGGTTGGCTCATGGGCATTGCCTAGTTCCTTTATGAAACGCTGACATTTTGCCAGATGTTTCTTGGGGTCAGGAAATTCAGACATAATGGAATGTAGTTCCGCCCGTGTCCAAGGACAGTGCATTGCTACTTCCCTTGTGGGTACGACACCATTCGCATCTGCGTTCCCATTAGGGACAATAATTGTCCTTACAGGGTGGATGCCTCCCACCTCTATACCTTTAAACCTATTACTGCAGCGAACGGTATTAGTAACCTCCGCTATTGAAGCAGTTGGTTCTAATACTTCCTGCACCCTTAATAAAGGAGCCTCCCCCACCATGGGTTCTACTAGGGCCTCCCCCCCATGAGCTAAGGATCGCTCCCCCCCTCTTGATGCCATAGGGGCAGCTACTTGTACTTGCTGGGAAGGGACATTTAATAACTGCACAGCATGGGATACAGCAGACATTGCTACAGGATCACTTTCTGCATCATAGACATTTTCCAAATATTCACTCAGGACCGGGTACTACTTACTTGGTTCAGTTACAAAATTTTTATAGTTTTTGTTATGTGGTAATGTATCATCACTGCTCACCACATAAGGTGGCGGGGGTGCGCAAGCGCGATTCGCAATACCTTTGGCAACGCTACCGTGCCGCAAGTTTGCATTTCCCTGTGATACGTACACTACGCTGTGTAGCGTTGCGTGCGCATCACCCCTAGGCATGCACGTGGCTCCACGCGGTGCCCCATGCACGCCATTAACCCATGTGCGACTCTCATTCAGCCAGAGTTTCAAAGAATCATCATACTCCACTCTTTTCTTTAGGTATTTCACTCTACATATGTGATCCCTAAGGTTATTTAAAATCTCCATATTAAAGCTTCCAATCTTTGGGAAAGGTTTCTCACTCTTACTCGTCATCTTAACCCACACAGTACAGTGCGTCGTTGCGTACGCACCATATTTAGTGTACATTATATGAAGAGCCGACCCGGTCGGATCTTGCATACACAGCGCATCGTCTACCATCCCTGTTGACTGTTTTGCGCCCATTTTGCAAAAAAACAACAACAATGATGAGACCGGTGGAAGAATTAACCGATAGGCTGCCTCCACGCACCTATTCTACAGTTAGCTAATATCTAAAAATAGGGAGCACAGCAATACCTACTAAGGCAAGCACAGTACCACCTATAATAGGGAACACAGGAGTTATCTAGCTATAGATAAAACCACAGTAACCAACTATTGTCCTTTTGTCCCCGCAACCAGCCTCAGTCAGAGATGCCACACTCGTATGGTCCGGTCGCAACACTCAAAGGCCCTAACTGACCGATGAATATTATAACTACACTGGAAGCTATATTTTATCGTTAACTCTCTTTAACGATAGGAAATCAGGAGGATCCCCTCTGCCAGTATACCTGTTATGTATACCCTATATTTATTACCTAAAATAGGGACCACGAAGGCAAAACCTATTTCACAATCTCAATCATACACCTTACACACTTCTATATTGTGGCCAAATAACAAAAAAAAAAAAAATACCTTTCTTTTGATTAACAGCCTTTTGGAGATTACAGCCCTATCAATATGATGTATTTCAGTCTTGATGATTTATTTGAATTCTAACAGAAATGCTAGTCACATGCTTCACTTGCTATTGTGCGCTCGGTTACAAACAATTAGATGTAATCGCTACATGTGGCAGGAAGTGGCCGTACATCCGGTCACACGCACTATGCTGTGACTGTTTGCACGTGGTGTACACTAAAACTTTTGTGGCGTTATTGTGCGATCGGTTGCGTATGCAATGCGCGGCCGTTCTACAGCAACGTGGGCAAGCACAAATCTCTCTCCACTATCCCAGATTCTAATCAGCCCTTTCTGAATTCGCAAACTGCGAGTCTCCGTCTCTGAACAAAAAAATAGGAACGCAGGAAAAAAGTCTGCGGGCGCCTTTCCACCCTTTTGTTCCAAGACGAGGGGAGCAGTTCAAAAATACAGTGATGGGTGATATCCAACTCGGTGAGCCCCCAAATTATTGATACCGTTTAAACAGTATCGATATTAGAGAGAGATTTGATTGCACAGACCAGATTGCCCATACCTCCCATCCCAATATAAAATAACTTTGTCACACAGAAACAGTTTGCGGTTCCAACACACACAAAGGTATTATATTGTAAAAAGGGTATCATCAGCCTTAGTCTATACAATGCAGCTATATACAGGATAAATACAAAGATACAATTACCAATACTTTGCCATGCGGTCTGGACCCTAGACTAACAGCTGTCCATCAGGATTGCTGCGTGTTTCTTTAGAGTCAAGCAGAGAAAAAAAGGAAGGAAGGGGGTTGGGATCCAGACTGCATAGGAATTTATAGGTGTACAATTTCCTTTGAACATAAGCTGAATACTCAGTGGGGCTCCCTATTGGCCCTTTATTACTGAGTCACAATGTTGTTGCTATTCATTTGTTAGTAGATGGTTGACGTCACTGGAGGTTGAACTGTGTTAGAAAATCCCTTTGTACTACCCTTGGCATGCAAATCTACAGGGGAGGTGTACAGTGATTTTTACAGTATAGAGTGTAATTCTTGGCAGGTCTTCATAACTCGATAGTGATCCCTTCCATATTCATTCTGTTGGTTTCATATTCCTGTTGAGACAGAGGGAAATCGGTAGATACTACTCATGACCCATTTATCTTATTCCTAAGCCCAGATATCATATAACTGCTATTTAACATGTAACATTCACTGTATACCTTTAAAACACATAAACTTCTATATTTGGAACATTTATTGTGTAAGTGGGTGAATATTTGTATGAGAGGAAAGAGGTGTTTATGTACTAAATAGCATTGTGCGTATCTCAGTCAGTTTAGGGTTAAATGGGATATAAGTTTATTGTAAGGAAAGGCTGCTGTCCGTCGGGGTAAGGTTTCCGACAATAATACTTAAAAGCTGGCTATGCGATTGAAACGCAAAACAGTATTTAAACAGTATTGCTGTACTAACTTTGTTATGTGTTTATGGAATGTAAAATGGCGCCTAACCGTTGTGAGCACAGAAGCATGGCTCGCCATTCACAATATGGCGAGTTGCGGGGGCATGGGATGCGTGTGCATGTATAGCGAGCATGTGCAATTTCGCGTGCGCAAGTGCGTGCGCGAATGCGGCGGGAGCGTGTGTTCACATAAAATGGCCGTGGACGATCAAATCGTCCAATGGATGTCGTGTTGCGATTCGTGCGCAATTAAGCGATCGCAACCAATTTATACGGTTTCGACACAGGAAACACTTTGACGGATGCTGGATTCCTGCCTGTTAATCAGAATGATACATGGGTATGGGGCAATATTTTATACTGTGTGTGAAGATAGACAGATTCCACTGGTAACCGGGGGAGACAATGAAACAAGTTGTTAATGTTCCAATGGGTACTGTGTTTTAAAGAATGAGAAGAATCGAGTGTGACAATGATCAGTAATGACCATAGTAACAAGTTGGCAGCGACATGCACAGTAGTAATCAGTGGTCATCTGGTACACAATGGGGCTGATTTGACACTCCCATGACACTCCCACAAGCCAGGGTCGCTACATGCAAGTTGCATTCGACTAGGATGGACATACGTAAACATGCATGTGTGCATGCACTGTATGTAAAAGATTGCAATTTGCGTTCATGATCAGAGATCCGTGCAACTTAGAATCAGCCCTATTGTCAGCAGTATGCAAAGAGAGGCACAGTGGACTAGATACAAATTTTCATGAATCACTGATCTGTCTGGGCATCTGTAAAGGTCAACAGTGCAAGTCCAAAGACAAGTAGTGTCTGGCAGCCTTCAGCCCTAGGGGTTTTTAGAAGTGAGTTTTAAAAGAGATGTTGCCCATAGCAACCTATCACATTCTACTTAACATCCGATTGAGCATGCATTTCACTTGATGAAGACAAAACTGAAGGGAAAATGCCCCAAGAACAAGCAGAAACTGAAGACATTTGCAGTAGAGGCCTGGCAGAGCATCACCAGGGATGAAACCCAGCGTCTGGTGATGTCTATGCGTTCCAGACATCAGGCTGTAATTGCCTGCAAAGGATTTGCAACAAAGTATTAAAAAGTGAGTTAGATTTAGGATTGTTTAGTTTGTCCCATTACTTTTGGCCCCTTAAAAAGTGGGAGGCACATATTGAAACTGTTGTAATTCCTACACCGTTCACCTGATTTGGATGTAATTACCCTCAAATTAAATCTGAAAGTCTGCAGTTAAAGCACATCTTGTTTGTTTCATTTCAAAACCATTGTGGTGGTGAATAGAGGCCAAAATCTGAAAATTCTGTCAATGTCCCAATATTTATGCACCTGACTGTATATGTGAATTAAATGAGTTTGCCAAGCTTATTAATAGACATGAGCAATGCTTTAGAACTGTTTCCCTCTGCATATTTGCGTTATTCCATATTGCAAGTAGAGTTACACTTTAAGTATTGCCAGCCCTAACCCAATCACACCACACAGCAGATTAACCTGACCACTGTTGTGTCCCAGCACACCACAAAGACTTAATTATGTCTAAGGGGTCTATTCCTCATCACTTAGGGCCCTATTAACTACAATCCACATTTAAAATGCAGGTGTGGTGTGATATTTCATTGCGAATTTAAGAAATGTCACAAGGATATATGAAAAATCCCTTGCTCTGCCCCTGCATATCCCCTCCTCAGTCTTCTCACTGTATTTTTCGCAAAAAATACAGTGAGGTGTCGCACATGCACTGCCGACTCACCTCCTCCTCCCCATGACCGTCAACCCCCCTGCGACCGAACCCTTGATTTAGTCACTGCGGGGGTCCCAAAGGTGCTGACTGCTGCCGGGGACCACTCTGTGGCCCTGATTCAGAGCCGAACACTCTGACAGAGCGCTCGCTCTGAATCAGGGCGTCTTTTTTTTTTATGGAGCGCCTCCTGGCCGCTCGCATTGCTGTGGGTTTCCACCCACAGCTAATGCGAGCGGCCAGGATGATGGTCGCGATGGTCCTGACCATCGGGCTTGCGACGAAACCCTTGTTGCAGGGTCTCATGGCCGCAAGCCCCAGAGAGCTTTCGGCTCAAACAGAGCCTGAAAGCTCTCCCATTGACATCACTTGTGATGTCAGTGGGGCTGCCCCCAGACGGTAGGCGTTCTCATGGGAACGCCTCCATCTGGGCAGCCATCCCCCCCTGCCCGCCCACCATAGGGGGCGTGCTGTCACTCAACATCGACAGCACGCCCCCTTTGCTGTGGTGGCTTTGTATTCACAACTGCAGCTTGCAGCAAGTTGGATACCTAAATTATCGGGTGCCGACCGATAACTTGCATAATGAATGGACACCTAATTTATAAATCTGGCAGAACAAACAGGTAGATTGTGTCACTGAAGAGGCCTATTGTGCAGTGGATATTAAAAAGTGCATGAACTATTGCAACAACTTTGTTCATATATAGATATGACAATTAGAAAATACATAGAACAAGCAGAAATAGATTTAAGGAAACAGAATAACATACATGGCTCTATTAAGGGTCACATACTGTATTACTTACAGCATGTGAAACATTTAGAGCAGTTATGTGGTTACAGTTGTTTAAAAAAAAAAAAGGGTAATACCACGGTTTGCATACCCAAGTTGAAATATTTTGCTTCCTATACCTGAGGACGCCCTAAGGAGATCATCTTAGAACAGCTGTGATATGCAACCTTTTACTTCAGGGTTAGTGCAGAAAGCTCATTAGTGCAGACTCTAACCTCAGCTAAACAGCCTTGTTTGCATATTGAAGCAAAGAGAATGTGAAGGTGTAAAAAGGGATGAATTGCTGCCACTGCTTCTGACTGACATGTCTATCTTGGCTTTTGTGTTTCCTGTAGAATAACCAAGCTGCCCCAAAGCCCCAGCTGGGCCTGATTATAATGCAGGCACTTCTTAGCTTAGGTTATGTATAATTGATATCCATTTTCCCTTCAGTTAACCAATAGCATCTCTCCAGAGTAATGCAAATGCGCCTGCATTTTACCAGCTAAGCAAACACTAGGAATGACTATTTTCTCAAGGCTTATTTATTTTTTACGAACAAACAGTGAATGTATTTCTGAGAGGCTCAAATAGACAACAGCCAAGTTATTAAATGCTGTATTATCCACCTAAAAATAGCGTAGCATGTACACTGGAGTAAGCTATACATGTGTCTACATACATGCTACAAGGAAGCTGCCAGTGATAGTCTTCAGTTCCAGTACTGTGTCTGGAAACGTTGTGATTCCTTTCCCAGCTAACAGCTAACTGCTTGCAAAAATATGGTGCTCAGACTGTTGTCTTAAGCTGTGTACATACACACTATACAATATATTGGCTGATGTTTGCAATCGCTACTGCTGGGTTTTGTCCATGCGCACATGCAGCCATTACAGAATAAAGGGGAACTACTGTATGTAAGTTTAGATTTCCTAAAACAGAACATACTATGGGGTATATTTACTAAAGTGCGTTTTTTTTAGAAGTTGAGAAGTTGCCTATAGCAACCAATCAGATTCTACTTAACATTTACCTAGTACCTTTTACAAGATAATAGCTAGACTCTGATTGGTTGCTATGGGCAACATCACCACTTCTAAAAACTCGCACTTTAGTAAATATACACCTATATCTCTAATTGGCCCAAGACTTAAAACATGTGGAAACAGCTGTTTAAGCATGATTTGAGCCTTCATAAATAGACCCCTAAATCCCAATTACAATTGATCTAAAAGTGTTTGGGTGGAGGGGAGACGGGCATCAGACTCACCTTCTCCCCACAAGCTCATATACTCCACCCCAGTACAAAAAGTACACAATGTAAAAGAAATGTTAAATTGTTTAATGTTAAGTTAAATTGTCTTAACTCATAAAAAGCCAAAAACAAGAAAGAAAAGAAAATGAAGAACTACATCCAATAATGCTATTTTCATAGACTATGTTAACTCATGCTAATTGACTAGAATGATTGGAGCTGTACTGTTTGCCTGAAAGTATAGATGAGCAACATTTCAAAACGTGCTCAGTGAAATAATCTCCTCATTCTGCAGTTGGGTGTGGAATTCCGCATGTATCTCTGGAGGAATGTGTCCTTAATTGTTCTGTGTAGAATTTCTCCTATTATTTATGTTCCACCCATAATTTGTATATTATTTTTTCTTCCTTGACCCCTACATCAACACAATGCAGAGCAGATGGAAATTACACTATCATCATCACAGCTGCATATACAGAATATATATTTAGTGGAACATGGACTTTATATTTACAGTGTCAAATAGTCAGTCTGCTGAATTGGGAATCAAAAGCAAACCACAAAGATTATCAACATCATTTTGCATGTTTCAGCTAGAAATTCAATTTGTACAAAATTTTGCAGCAACATCGCTCATCTGTACCTGAACATAAGAATGGGAATAGTCACATAAAGTGTATTTTATTCTTCAGATTTCCCTTCAGATTGACCTTGCAAAAACAATGATGATTTATTTTAATGCAAAAACAAAAACTATGAAAGCTATTCCCATTTAAACAGACATACTCTAAAAATTGTAATTGGTTGTGAGTGGATCTAAAACCTTGGATGATCATGTAACTGTAGCACCCTGATCACAAGTAGGGTGGTGCAAATGCATACTCTGGGGTTCCTACCTCAGGAGTCTCTCTTAACTTGTTCCTTAGATGTCATTCAGACTTCTCCACTTCAGGATACAGTGGATATCCCTATGCAGGCAGGTTTGGTAACAAGATACAAATTTGATATCAAATTAACCGGAGTCAGGTCTCCTTTAGAATTAAATAAATGTACGTTTTCTATTTAGCACAGTTCTTTGTAGCTTTAATGACAATTCGAGCATAATTTATTCACAAATTAGACACTCTTGTCAATTGGGGCTATCTCTCTTCTGCCTCTGCACTACCAGATCACAAATCAATAGACAAAGAGAGAGGGCCGTCCCTCTCTCTTTTGGCTATACACATTTATAAGGTTTGGTGTCCCTTGGGTTGGACTCTAGCAGCTGAAACCAGAAGCGCAAGTTACTTTAACATCTTGTCATATCACAAATCAATAGACAGCTTGAAGATAAGGCTTTAAGTTCTGTGCTGTCTGTTGAATGGGGGCATATTTATGCTGTCTTGTGTACATAGCTGCTCCTCCTCCTCCAAAACCCATGCCCCTAGACAGGAATAAGTACTTTGTAGTGTTGACCATCAACATCTCTGAGATCCATGATTGATGGTTTTCAAGCATCGACAACCACCAATGGCTAGCCATCAATGGTCAAGCTATGCACATGCGCAGATGATGCCAAGCACATGCAAATAGCGGGGTCGGCAGTCAACATGAGGGGGGTTGGAAGCCACCAATATTTAAACATTGGCCTAAAACTGTGTGCAGTTTGTATATTCTCTCTGTGCTTGCGTGGGTTTCCTCTGGGTACTCTGGTTTCTTGTCACATTCCAAACATATACTGGTAGGTTAATTGGCTCCCAGCAAAAAAAATAAAAATTAACCCTAGTGTATAAGTATGTGTGTGTACAGTACATGTGGTAGGGAATATAGATTGTAAGCTCCACTGAGGTAGGGACTGATGTGAATGTACAAATATTCTCTGTAAAGCGCTGCAGAATATGTGTACTATAACTGGTAATAATAATAATGATGATGGTAAAAACACATATATATATATACATAATAAATAAAATAAATAAATATATTTGCACTCAAGGTCAAAAAAGTATATTTCACATGAAATCCATATGACACCAATGTACATACCTTGACAAAGGGACACACGGGTCCCGAAACTTTTTTGACCTTGAGTGCAAGTCTCTGAGTGCCGCTGTTTATTTGGTTGTTTCAGTGGATGCTTTGGGTATGGAAGGCACCGGAGCAGTTGAAATTTAATAGGCAAGTGCCAGTCCGAGGAAATAGTGTATATATATAATATATATATATATATATATATAGTAAAAACAAACGAAGCGCAAATCTGCAAAACTGAGATTAGTCCCAAATAATTAGGATTCTTAGACGTTGGTCTGTATGCACTGCCTCATATATTGGGCCGGCGTTCTTCCTTCTTTTCAGTAATCCCCGTATCCACAACACAGGTAACAAATCACTAAAAAAATAAGTACAAGGAGCGCCATAGTGCATTATCTCAAGTATTTATTAAGAAAACAATATCCATCAAACATATGTCATGAATGACGTACCAGAAGAGCGGTCAGACCACTTCAAGTAAACAGCACACAGAATCAAGTCTCCGGGAACAAGCAGGTTGTCTCATCAGAAAACTCGTATCACATAGTAACGCTAGTCCAAGTGACGAAACGCATAGGGACGTGGCCTAGCATTACTATATGATACAAGTTTTCTGATGGGACAACCTGCTTGTTCCCAGAGACTTGATTCTGTGTGCTGTTTACTTGCGGCGGTCTGACAGCTCTTTCTGGTATGTCATTCATGACATATGCTTGATTGAAATTGTTTTCTTAATAAATGCTTGAGATAATGCACTATGGTGCTCATTCTACTTATTTATTAGCTATATATATATATATATATATATATATATATATATATATATAAAGGATGTAGACAATGCCACAATACACCAGTCATTAACACGCAATTTAGTAGAATTCAGTCGTATTTGATACTCCCAATGGATATATAAATAAAAAAGAGAGCTTGTCTGTGAATAAATACCTAAATATGGTGTGTGTAAAAAGTGCAATACAAAATAATAGTTGTGAAAATAAATATAGAATAAGATAAATAAAAATAAATATAAAAAAATAAATAAATAATAGGAACAGGCATACAATTAAAATAAAATAAAAATAAATGATTAAAAAATTGGGAGAAAGAAAGAAAAGAGAAAAAGAAAAAGAGCAGAATAATAGTCTTTTGAGACTATGTGGGTTCCGTGTTCTCAGTGTGGGTACAGATTTGCCATCACCAATATGTGGAAGGTGCTGTAAGTCCAGAGGGCTAATGCTAGCACACCCTATTATTATTAATTTTTTTATTATTTTTTTTTAATTTAATTTATCTTATTTTATTTTTATTTTATATTTATTTTCACAACTATTATTTTATACCTGTTTATATTATTTTTTATTGTATTTTTTTATTATTTTTTTAATATTTATTTTTATTTATCATATTTTATTTTTATTTTATATTTATTTTCACAACTATAGTTTTGTATTGTGCTTTTTCCACACACCATATTTAATTATTTATTCACCTACAAGCGCTCCTTTTTATTTATATCTTTATAACACATTCCCCTAGATTAGCGCGGTTCCTTTTTTTTCCTATCTACTCCCTCTGCACTCACCATTATAACTAACAATAATGATAAATAGTGGGGTTTTGATACATGAATTGATCAATGTATTTAAGCTTTCAGCCCCCGTCAAGGGACCCCACTTTACTGCAAGTCCCTACTCTATTGCTCAGAATTATAAAATGGAAATAGCTATCACATTAGTGTTAAACTTTGCTTTTAAACATGAGACAGTTACATAGCACACCTGTTGTAAAGCACCTAGGAAAACAGCTGACACAAGCTAGATTAAACAGGTTAAAAGGGGTGCATGAGAAATATAACGGGTTCCATCTTGCGGAGAACCGGACGGGAGCCGATACCACTACGAACCTGTGGATTATGCTCCAGGTGCAATCCGGAAGCACCGGGGGTTGATCATGAGGCTGGCTGTTTTAAACTTCTGATGTATGTGAGCATTTGATTCAGTAAAATTGCTGTTTACTATTTACTTACAAGGTGCGCCTTTCTCTCTATTTTCTATATGACTATTATACCAGCCTGTGGTTGAGGCTAACGAGGAAGTGGCTGCACTGACATCTTAAAGACTGGGACTGGATTATGGATAATTATTTGATATAAAGTTACATTAGGATATGTTGCGCATCATTTCTTTTTTATTATATATATTTATATATATATATACTATCCAAGTAGAGTGGCAGTCCAATTACATAAATTGCATTATTACCTGGTGCCCTCTGTTAGAACTACCAGCTGGAAGTCCAAAATATACATCTGTCTCGGCGGCACTCAGGTGAAAAAATATCAGCAAACACGCAGGTAAAGCACCAACGTTTCAGAGCCCTTTATTGCTCCGTTTTCAAGGTTAATCACATATAAAATACATAATACTTACTTTATACACATACCCCACCACGTGCTGTCTAATCGGCTCGGCGTCCGGAGAGGGAGGCACACACCAGTAACCTCATCACCTAACCGCCGCCACCACAGGTGGTTAGGTGATGTGTTTTTTGTTACTGTGTTTTTTTCTAGCATTTTGCTGAAAATCTGACTAAAACATATAAAAAAAAAGACATTTGCAGATATCAATTTTTTTATTTTATTTCTTTGCTCGATCAGATTGAGATCTAAGAAATTTGGTGGCCAAGTCAATACTGTGAACTCTTTGTCATGTTCATCAAACCATTCCGGAACTATTTTTTTACAGTATGGCTGGGCGCATTACCCTGCTGAATAATGTCACTGCCATCAGGGAATAACATTGCCGTGAAGGGGTGTACCTGGTCTCAACAATGTTTAGGTAGGTGGTACATGTTAAAGAAACAGCGACATGAATGCCAGGACTCAAAGTTTTCCAGCAGGTTTGCCTTCTTTCCATAGTGCATCCTGGTGCCATCTCTTCCTTAGTTAAAAGATGCACATGCACCTGGCAATCCACATGATGTAAAAGTAAATGTAATTCATCAGACCAGGCCACCTTCTTTGATTGCTCCAGTATTGATGCTCAAGTGTCCATTGTAAGCACTTTTGGAGGTGGAAAGGGTCAGCTTGGGCTCTCTCTCTGGTCTGCGGCTATGCAGCCCAATTTGCAGCAAGCTTCTATGCACTGTATGTTCTGACACCTTTCTATCACAGAAAAGGGGGCCCTAGACTGCACACCCTGAATATATATAATGGGAGGTGCTACCTGTGGAGACTATTGTTGCAAACCCAAGAAGAAAAGTACAGGTGCACAACTCCAACATTATTAATTATATATAATACATTATGCAATAAAAATTTTCAATCCATAGAGGTTTTAGCATAATCATGGCCATGATTATGGGCCTACCCACTGCGCCCAGGTAACCTCTGAGGGTAGGTCCCTAACATACTGGGTTTGAAATCCAGAGCGCAAGACACCCCCAAACAGGCCCGGCTGAGCCACCTCAGGGCATCACTCTAATGAGAGAAGGTGAAGTGTAAGAAAGTATAAGACAGATAAGAGCAGCTACTGCTGCATATATAAGGTGAAAAATAGAGGTTTAAAAATAATACATATATATTAAACAAACAATAGAGGTGCTAAAAGTGCAAAAAGGAAAATGTGTTTAGAATGTGATGCCCTGGAGCTGCCCAACCTAAGTAATCCAGGGGACCCACGCCCCAAAAATCAACCCATTGCTGCACTGCAGTATAAAAATGTATAGGACTTACCTAGAATTGTGCCTTGTACTAAGGTGCAGTCAAAATGCCAGAATCCCTGCTTAAAACCAATGGGGGAGGGGTGCTAATCTAGGCTGAAGACGTCTCATATCTTCAGGTGTGCATGGGAGCACACTAAATAGAGTATATAGAAAAGGGGGCCCTAGACTGCACGCCCTGAATATATATAATGGGAGGTGCTACCTGTGGAGACTATTGTTGCAAACACAAGAAGAAAAAGTACAGGTGCACAACTCCAACATTACTAATTATATATAATACATTATGCAATAGAATTTTGCAATACATAGAGGTTTTAGCATAATCATGGCCGTGGTTATGGGCCTACCCACCGCGCCCAGGTAACCTCTGAGGGAATTTCCCTAACATACTGGGGTTGAAATCCAGAGCGCAAAACAGGCCCAGCTGAGCCACCCCAGGGCATCACTCTAATGAGAGAAGGTGCAGTGTAAGAAAGTATAAGATAGATAAGAGCAGCTATGTATTGCAAAATTTGATTGCATAATGTATTATATACTGTATAATTAGTAATGTTGGAGTTGTGCACCTGTAGTTTTTCACCTTTCTATCACAACCAGCATAAATTTTTTCAGCAATTTGTGCTACAGTAGCTCTTCTGTGGGATAGGACCAGACGGGCTAGCCTTCGCCCCCCACGTGCATCAGTGAGCCTTGGGCACCCATGACCCTGTCTCCGGTTCACCATTTTTTTTTACTTAGACCACTTTTGGTAGATATTAACCTCTGCATACCATTTGGCGACGCTGTTACCAAGACATCTAGCCATCATAATTTGGCCCTTGTCAAAGTTATTTGATCAAGTCATCAGATCCTTACACTTGCACAGTTTCCAACTTCCAAAACATCAACTTCAAGAGTGTTCACTGGATGCCTGCTATATCCCACCATTTGACAGATGCCACTGCAACAATATAGTCAATGTTATTCACTTCACCTGTTAGTGGTTTTCATGTTATTGCTGAGGGACACTTTTGGGCGGCCCCATCATGTTAAAATGTTACATTATGTTGCATTATTCATTCCAAAACCTAATAAAGTAATTGCGCCAAACTTATTTTTATTAATTAGATGTTGAATGTTGAGATATAACTTTTTTCAAACTCATCTTTCAAGGAGAGAAGGGTGAGGATAAAAATGTGTCAGTGACCTCACTATTAAAAGTAAAGTTCTGAAGGAGTAAATAACAAGTACAATTGTTAGAGTGAGCTCTCTGCACTGTCTCACAGTAGCCGGAGGTCCGACCTCCAACCAGCCTACTGCGCATCCCTCCTCCTTATCTTTCCTAACAGATGTGCCCATGAGTGTCCCCAGCAGCAAGTACTATATACAGAGGCGCCAAGAGGGGGGGGGACGGGTACTAATTACCAGTGCCCTGGCTGCTGAAGGGGCTCGACGCCGCTCCCCCTCCCTCTTAAATCACAGCAGCCCAGCTGGGCTGTAGTGGGAGACTGCTCATGACTCCTATACCTGTGGGGGGAGCGATCACACTGACCACTTCCCCACCCCCCGTGGCTTTGCGTCGGGCTGGGGGGATGGCAGCACCCCTCTCCCTAGTGCGCAGCGGCGCTGCAAAAGTATTTTTTTTTATGAACAAAACCTAAGGGGACATGGCAACGCCTCCTGCTAATAGGCCACACCCCCTCCTTTCACTCGGGCCCGTCCAGCCTCTCTACGCCCCTGACTATATACAGAGATCCCCATGGAAGAGGATACAGATAATTAGAATGAAATACAATGTATTGTATAATAGCTAGTAGTCATGCATTACAAGACATTAATTAGTCATACAATAAGAATGATACATAAAAGAAAAAAAAATTGTTGCAAAAACTCTGATATTGTTGCAATTATTCTCAATAATCACAAAGAATAGTAGGTTGAAAGCACATGATGTGTCAGGCACAAGGATTGTCTACGTTAAAAGTCAGTGCTATCAATTTCTGAGTTAATGGGCTTCTCAGAACATGGAGGAGACTGGCTACACTGACTGAGTCACAGTGGTGTGAATGCAGCAACTTACACTGACTTTGCAGCTCCAGATTTTGAGGGGTGGGGGACCCGGCCACGGGCCCCTTGGAACCCGATGGGCCCTAGGCGGGCGCCTAGGTTACATAATGGTAAATCCGGCTCTGCGCAGCTTGAGTGCTCACTGCGTGTCATGAGGTTAGCAATTTCTGAGTAAGATCAGACCTGTTGCAATTGTGCATGAGGGGCCGATGTTACTCTATGTTCCTGATGTATACGCAGGATTGCAAGATATTACGTATGTGCGAAAGCGGTAGTGGGTGTCTCTATGCTGGCTTTGGGCATTTCTATAATAGCTTTGCGATTGCAATCATTACCATATTTTCGAAAACAGACCTGCAGCTGCGAACGCAATAGCGATCCGTAATGAATCAGGCCCTTTGTCCAGAATTTATGATGGAACTGGGCTCCTTATAAGTATCACTTGGCAGTAGAAAAAGGGTACAGATAGTGGTGGACTCCTGCAGCGTGCCGCATACATGGGAGTCAGCAAAGTGCAGAATACCTAGACAGGGTACCTGTCAGCGGCAGTCACAGGGCCATTGCCTAAATGAGTTGCTCTGGTTTCTAAACTGGAAGTTTCCTCAGAAGGGTGCGGTGACCTGGGGCTGACTTGAAGTCTTTTCATTCCTGCTAATACAGGTGTATATTAGAGTTTTTGCAACAGTTTTTATTTTGTTTTGTATAATTCTTGTTGTATTTTAACTATGTCTTTTAATGCATGACTACTAGCTAATACAAGAAATTGTATTTCATTCTAATCATCTGTATCCTCTTCCATTGTGCAAACATAGGACTTCTAAGCACTTCTCTTTATTTTGTTATCTGCCATGTGAACTGACCTACATTGCACACACTTAATGAAGAATTAGAAGATCCCTTACCTGATCTGCAACTACCCTGGTAGTGTCCCGTGACAGTAATGTTTTCCTGTCTTCACAGATTCACTATGGTCCAATCAGCGGTCGATGTGGTGAACCAATCAGAGCTTGCCAGTTTGAATTTGCAAGCTTGAATGAGCAAATCAGGGGCTTGCTGTATCCTCCAATTTCTTGCCTATATTTAGCTGTTGCAAGTGGAAGCTGTTTATTGTGATAGTGGGCGGAGCATAGGGAAGTAATGCAGAAAACAGAAAAATAAGTTTCTGTGGCAGAACAGTGAGGATAGCGTCAGGTGGTGCATCAAGTCAGGGATGCTGGCAGTGGTGAAGAGATGTCAAAAACTGAGTCAGTTGTGGAAATTATGAAGTAGCAACAGGGTAAAGGCAAATAGTTATCACATCTGTCCCCCCTTGCTATTGCAAGCTGCCAGGGCAGGCAAAGTCTACTGCCACTCTTGTACAGTAGCTCGGGCAACAGGCCCGTAGCAATAGACTGTAGTTCGGGCACAAAGCCCATGGCATAATAATCTGGGCCCCTACTTTTCAGACAGTTTGTGTGGTCTGGCCCCTCAATGACCAACAGGGAGGTCATCTAGCTACCAAGGAGTCTGGGCTGGGATTATTTAGCCTCAGTTTTTTACTGGGACTGTGTAGTTTTTCCACCAGAATCATTGACAGGATTTTCAGCTCTTTTTTGAACACTATCTGTTTGTGAAAGTATCTTATTAGGGCATTTTAGTTAATCTATATGCTACCATGGCCAGATTAAACGTACAGTGTTTGCCACAAGTACTGTACTTGGGTTTTCCTCTGATTCTTACCAACTCCAGTAATCTACAGACTCTTAAATGTCAATTAGACTTTTGTTTGAATTAATACTTAAAAAATAAAAACATGTAGTGGACTTGCTGTATCACAACAAAGTAAGCAAAACCAGACATCAGGGTCCAAATTTGATGGTTTTTGACTAGTTGAAAGCCTTAAATTTTGTTTATTGAGTGTCATGTGATTAAAAGAATTGCTTGTAAAACAAAATGTGAAAAAAATGACATTATAAACAATTATATATACTGTGTATATATATATATATATATATATATATATAAATAAAATTATATATATATATATATATATATAAAAGCGAAATTTGTCATTCTGTTCTTCTGTCCTTCTGTCTTTCTATACAAATCCACAGTTTACAAGCCAAGAAATTTTACATACGAACGTATTAAAACACGGCGGAGGCAACTAAAAAAATTTGAAATCGAAATTAATTACTGTTTATTTTTAATTAATTAGAAAACACAATTTTTGCATAGCATTCGCCCTCTACAGGTCAGGAACAGAATTAGAAAAGGATTTAGCTTATCTACTTTTTTTCGTTTCTATCTCTACTATCTACTATATAAAAGCGAAAATTTGTCATTCTGTCGTTCTGTCGTTCTGTCCTTCTGTCTTTCTATACAAATCCACAGTTTACAAGCCAAGATCGTGAAATTTTACATACGAGAGTATCAAAACACGGCGGAGGAAACTAAAAAAATTTTAAGTAAAAGTTAATTACTGTTCATTTTGCATTAATTAAAAAACACAAATTTTGCATAGCATTCGCCCTCTACAGGTCAAGTACAGAATTAGAAAATGATTTATCTTATCTACTATTTTTCCGTTTCTATCTCTACTATCTACTATATAAAAGTGAAAATGTTTCCTTCTGTCTTTCTATAAAAATCCACAGTTTACAAGCCACAGTTTACAAGCCAAGATCTCTCATAGTTCTACACCTAAAACACCAAAGAAGAATAAAAGCATTGTCCTGTTTGGTTTATTCATTGTTAGCTGCAGATTTGGACACCATTCTTCTTGGGCCATCTGCAAGGTCAATAATAAAAATATTAAAATTTTATTTTTGTTTCATTTCATAATTGATTTTATAACATGCATTTTGTTACATACTAAGGAATTATGGAATTGTATTCTGTAGCATATAATCTAAGTCTCTGAACATCATTTACAATGGCTCTCGCGTGGAGTTTACAGTACCTTTTAAATGCTGTATGCATTTATAACCACTTTTGATATTAAGCCAGGCTTATTATGAGTCTGAATATGGTAAAAATTTATATCTGCATCCATGAGGAGAGATCCATCTGATTTAGAATCAGGCCCATAAAGATGGCAACTATACTGGGATGCAAAAATGCAGCTTTGCAGCACAAAATTTTATTTATACTTGCTCATGCATGAGCTTACACAACTAGATGGTGTCAACAGTGGCGACCAAACATTTTTGTCTACCTCCTTGGTTGCTGGACCGCACTATTGAATGCACAGAGGCTACTTACAGTTCATTCCTTTGTCAGCCCCTGAAGGGTAAAACCGATTGGATGAATCTTATACACTGTGGAGACCCTGAATGCCGGAATCAGCTGCACAAGGAACTGGAAGTAGTTGCTGTGCATTTCAAAGTGCGATCCAGCAACCAGGAAGTACACAGTCATCCTGGTATCAGAGCAACAGAAGCTCTTGGCCGTGTTTACACTGTACGTCCGACAAATTTTGAATGCTTCTATCTCCGAAGTTTGCTTTACACTGTTACAGGTCCTACTTCCTTCAAAGACCTTAGGACTGTGGATGGGGAAGTTTGTCACACTTTTTCGTGAGGCCTGCCTAAGGAGAGGTTTGTTGGAGGATGATGTGCAAACAAACATTCTTAAAATCCTGGGCAACGCCGGGTACTCCAGCTAGTATATATATAAACCTACGAATTGTTTTTGAATCAGTAAAAAGTGCATCTTGCACCTTCTGCTGTATATCACCCATAATAATTTCAATCACATCTATGTGTATTTCATAATTATCATTATTGTCTGGTATTACAAATGTCTTCATGCTGATAGTGTGTGGTCATGTTATACTGTACAATTCAAACACTTCATTAAACTAACAACAAATAATGAAATACACTTTTTCTATATATGGTGAATACATATTTTGGTCAAAACAATGGATCACTGAGGATAAAATATGTCCTGGGACAGTTGAGCATAATATAATCCCCATTTGTAAATGTTTATGCTGCAATGAAGACGCGCAAGGAGTGGATTATATATTGAGCTGCAGTGAAAAGAAAAGACAGCTTATCTGCTTTCACATACGCACACAAGATTATATTGAATGTTCAGATGTGATAGACTATAAACAACAAGATTAGTTTCTGGGCCATTTTTTGAGCCTTTCATAAAAACGAATGTAATTTTCCTTTCCTAACAGGGGACTCAACAAACCGCAGTGTCCTGGCTGCAGTGTAGAAATAGCAGACACAGTTAATTTAATGGCTATACACCAGGCTTAATTTACTGAAGGCTGTTAAGTATAATTCATTTATAGGTAAAGAATATAACATGCACAAATCAGAGCTGAGGTTCTTAATACATTTCAATGCATAAGGTTTGGTATATACAGCTTATTGGTTGATGCGAGTATGTATCAATAACCCAACCTTATAAATATTCCCCAAAAATAAAATCTACTAAAATAAGACACAGACACAATGATATATGGCCCTGATACAACATGAGTTGTGCACAACCACTCAACTGGCATAGTACTATTGAGCCTCACCCTAAGGAAAGTGCCCATTTTCCTCTACATGCATGGTGAAAAGAGGAAGGAAGAGGGTAGCAGGTGAGGTGGTAATCTTGTCTCTGCTGCCACTAGTATAGGACAACTAGGTATTATTGATATGATATATTGGTATAGAACCTATGTAATTACAATTGATACCAGTGAAATGTGAAATGGAGGTTAGTCCGCACAGTGGATCCTTCTCTAGTCAGGTTTATTGGTAACAGTGGTAACACACACAGTGGTGACAGCTATAAACAGTGGTGGTAGCAATGGTGGCTGTATCAGTGATAATGCAGGTAACATTCAGCAGTGATCTGTCTCACTTTTCCTCTGGGGTGCTAAGTACTGCATAGCCATGCAGCACCATGACACTCAACACAGTAATGCTCACAGGGTCACACATGCACTGTGACAACATCCCACCAGGGTCACAGCACAGTGGAGAAGTAAACAGCACAGAAACACGCTCCTCTCCAACACCCCACCCCCCTCGCTCAGGACTTTCTCCAGTTACTTTCTGCTTGCCTAGCTGATGACTGCACCTGCCAGTACAAAGAGATATTACATGTATGAACAACAGTCATCCTTATGTGATCCCCTGTTGGCTACACAGAAATAATTAAATGTGGAATATCCAGACTTTGGAAACTATAATTTCAATGAAGTTGAACCCTTTAGGTACTTTAAGTTTTACTTAACTGCAGTCCAGGGTTGTTTCCCAGGATTAATGGCAAATTGTCTCACCCCTCTCACAGCAAGTGTGATATCTGGACAAGTTCCTATACTGTCCTCATTGTAATGCTCTGGAGGTTCCATCTAAATGTCTTCATTTAACTCTCAATTTAAGAAAACTGATAAAATCTAAATGGTACTGTACAGCAAAAAATGATGTATGGCAGATTTGGCAATGCCTAAACGTAAGGTACTGTACCTTGCCACAGGCGAGAAGATTTGACCGTAATCAATACAGGATTTCTGTGTATATCTTTTAGCAACAAGACGGCTAAATAATGGGCAATGGCTCCATCTGCATTTAACTTTTTTACAAAAGTCCTACTTGTTCTTGACTGTCTTGCGATGTCCCAGCATGTTAACAACAGTCCATGTGTTGTTGTGATGCAATAATGCCATTTCTTTATCTTTTGCTGATTTCCATTCCTCCCAGTTGTTGCTTGACTTTACTTCTTGGATATCGTGTAGTTCATGAAAAGTGATATTTGCATACACCTCATATCTCTTAGAGGGTTTTCCTTTATTGTTTCTCACAGAACTCATGCTCTGTGACTCGGGATCTACACTGGCAGTCTCTAACTCAGACATGCTACCAACTAGTGGTATATCAAGTGTAACAAGCTTGTGCTGTGATTCTTGTTCCAGTTTGATGTTAGGTGTCACTGTTTCATTGAACACAACATCCCTGGAATTTCTAAGCTTTTTGTTTTTAATGTCCCATACTATGTATCCATTACTTTTTTGGCAGTATCCAAGCATGATACATTCCAGTGACTTGAGATGCAGCTTACGTTTCTTCTCCTTGGGCATGTGTGCATATGCTGTGCACCCAAAGACTCTGAGATTATTGACATTTTACTTACTTCCTCACCATGCCTCTAGCTTTATTTTGCCTTTTATAGCTACTGAGGGTGCACAATTGTTTAGGGAGATAATTATTCCATCTGAAAAAACACTGTTCTATGCCTGAGTTACTCAGTATTGTCTGCGCTCTCTCCACAGTTGTGTGGTTGCCATGCTTACTGACACCATACTGCTCTGGCATGTATGGAATGGTTAGCTAGTGCTCAATGTCATATTTCTTTAGAAAGATGGCTAAAAAATTTTCAATGCAAGCTGCCATTGTCAAATCTCAAGATCTTTAGCTACTGACCCTTTTGAGTCTCCACCAAACTCTTGTAGGCTGCAATTTTTTGTTTAGTAATCAAAGCCACCTTTGTCTTTGATTAAGTAAACTTGTGTCATTCTCATGAAGCCATTGATGAATGTCAGGAAATATTGATATTCACTCATTGATTTTATTTACCCAGGACCACCCACATCAGTGTGCACCAATGCTAGTGGTGCCTAAGCTCTGGTTGTTAATTTTGGGATGGGACAGAGGGCTTGCTTACTCATTACACAGCTATCACATGCCGGTCTCTCTGTATCAATTATGGCTATTCACTGTCACCATCCCATCAAGGAGCTTCTGGACATTATCATACCCCAGGTGGCCACCTGTGCCATAGCTCCATAGATTGTCTTGAATCACAGGCCACCATCACATAACACTTCTTCATGTCTAGTATGTATAGTTGCTGGAAACTGGTTGCTGTTGCTATTACAGTCCCTTTTTTATTCTGTATAACACACTTGCCTCTGCAAACTTGACCTTGAAACCCTTGTCTTCAAGGACATATATGGCAATGAGCTTGGTTGCCAAATCAGGTCCGAATAACACATCCTGGATTCTGTGTCTATGGTTTCACCTTTAACTGCTTATCAATATTAGCTGTAAATCTGATTGGGCTAGATAGTCCATTAACTACCTCAATCATCTCCCAAACAGGGCTGCCACCAAAAATTGTGGGGCCCGGTACTAATAAAACATTCAGGGCCCCCCTGGGGAAGAGCATAGGGCAGGGAAGGCCCCCCCCCTTTTTTTTGGGGGGGGCAGGTTAGGAAAGGCTGGAGAAGGGGAAGGCAGGCTGTTTGGAATAGGGGAGAGGCACATGGCAGGGGAGGCTGTCTGGACTTGGGGGGGGCGGACGCGCAGTGAAAGGCTGGCTGCATTAGGAAAAGGCTGGCTATGCACTTACCTGCAGCCAGCAAAAAAGCGTCGGTGTCATTTCAAATAAGGCACTGGCCACGAGCCAATCACAGTTCGCGGCCTGACAGCCAATCAGGAATGGCCACTGCTGATTGGCTGCTCGCGGACCGATAGCCAATCAGAAGCGGCCACTGCTGATTGGCTGCTCGCGGGACAACCAATCAGGAGCGACCGCTCCTGATAGGTTGTTGTTCTGCAAGCAGCCAATCAGGAGCGGCCGTTTGGCTGCCGTTCCGCTCACGGCTGAAAACTTATTTGGGATGCTGCCAGCTGCAGCGTCTTCCACCGGGCCCCCTCTCTCTCCGGGCCCAGGACAACAGGCCCGGCAGTCCCCCCCTGATGGCGGCCCTGCTCCCAAAACCTCTCCTCCATATCATTCCACACCATGAAGATGTCATCAATAAAACAATTATACACTGCAATCATCCTACCATACTGGGGCAAAATATTATCACAGCTAAAATTGATAAGCAATCAATTGATTTTCTGGATCTTACGGTCTACAAGAATAATTCTAGGTTATTTACTACACTTTTCAGAAAAGACACGGAACGCAAAACGCTATTGTATGCAACGAGCCATCACCCAACAAAACTCAAGGAGAGTTTGCCCATCTCCCAATTTTTGCGCATCCTATGCTTAAATACTGAAGATGGGAGAGCTGAGCAACAAATTGTTGAGATGAAAGAACGATTCCTATTAAGGGGCTATAAGCGGACCACCATTGAAAGATGCCTTGCAAAGGCGAGGCAAAAAATGGTTGGAGTACCACCAATAAAGGATGCAGCAAATACGGGGAGGATGGTATATGTCAGCCGTTATGACAACAAATCAAGTGAGTTAAATAAGACCATCAAACGCCATTGGCCAGTTTTGGCAACAGACCCTGTATTTAAAAAGGAGATGAAAAGACCACCCATTATGGCATATCGGCATGGCCCTAACTTAAAACAGCTATTGATGCACCCTTTGGCCCAACCAAGGGAGAGAGATCAGGAGACCAGTTGCTAGGCATTGGGTGGAGATGATCCACCAGGTATCAATGCTGAGATGTAGACTCATTGATTGGGTCCCTCCACCCCAACGGTGGGGTAACTGAGAACTACTGTTACAAATATTAGAAGCCCAATGGATTTTCAAGTTGGACACATTAGCACCGAGAGCCCTCAATGAGCATAATACGCTACGAGTATTTTTACCACATTAATGCTTGTGATTGCCTGTAAATGAATGTGGACGGGATTATTTCCTGACACTGAAATACTCCACTGATGGGAGGTGAGCATATGACGTTTTTTAGCCATATGCCCACATACGGTACTTCCCTGTTTTTTTATAAAATGTTTTTTAACTTTAATAGATGAAAGCTTATTATGTATATTGTATGTGTAAATTTGTTATGATTAATAAAGTATGATATATAGATTTATGATTATTGTTACATACCGGCTGGCAGCTTATATACCAATTTACCACTATGGACAGTTATTGGACCAATTTCTTACTAACCATTATTACATGTATTTATAGGTGATAGTTGTTTGATAGAGGTGATAAATACTAATGTTAAGTAAATCATATGTTAGGAACTAGCTACTATGAGGTCACTTAAAGTATATGGAGATACTCAGTTTTATTCAACACAGACGTTTGTCTGGCTGATAACTGAGGTATAGAGTACAATTTGCTGTTTTGTGTATGGTAATTAATTGTATTTATATAAGTAATGAAATGTGAGACCCGATGAATTGTAATTATTATTAGATTTTTCCTCCTTGTTTTGGATTAGTTTTGTGTACATTATAACAGTGGTGTCTCATTTATATGAGTGTTATTATGATCAATATTAGTCACGTTACCTCTGGGTAATGATGTCTTCCCTGGTTTATGTGCTCCAGTTGAAGCACATGACAATTTGTTGTGGCCGGAAGGTCGCTAGGTAACTGACTTCCGTGTTCCAAGGATGGAACGCACGCCAGAGTATTGACATCGCGGCTGGTGTAACAGGAAGTGACGCTCCCTTTGGGTGATGTCGTCACTTCCGGGTTACGCGCCCTAGGTGTGCACACATGTCAGCCCGTTGTGGCTGGAATGATGCTATGCAGTCGGCTTCCGCGTTCCAATGGTGGAACGCACGCCGGTGAATTGGCGGCAATTATGAGTGGATGGATGGTATATAAGGAACTGGCCGGTATAATGTAGGTACGGATCCCTATGGACCTCATTATCTTGATTGTTCCTGTGATAATCTGTTGAAAAGCTTGAAAAAGGTCTTTGTATTGACCGAAATATCGCGCTGTTGTCACTGTTTTGGTGACTGTATGGTGACTATTAAAATGTGTTAAGCTGCATCCTGCTATTTGGTGAGTGCCATCCATTCCTTTCCAATTTACTCTGGAGTGTCAGGAGAATCAGATCACACAGCTGGTGTACACCCATATGTTGAATGACCAAAAAAGACTGGATTTTGTTTATATATGCATATATATATATATATATATGGAAGAAATGGGCAGGACATTTACTACATAATAGTATGGTCTATGGGCATAATTCAGACCCGCTCGCGAGCGCAGGGCACTCGCAAGCGGGTCGATGGTGCCCTAATGCGCATGCGCACGAAGGAGGGAGCTCCGTCGTGCGCATGCGCGAGACCCGCATAGCGACAGCCAAGCTGTCGCACGGGGTCTCGCACCAAAGGGGGCGTGCTGTCGATGGTGACTGACAGCACGCCCCCTTTGGTGGGCATGCCGGGGGTGTGGCTGCCCAGACGGTAACCCACAGCTATGCGAGCGTCCAAGAGGCCGCTCCATTTTTAGGTAGGAGGGCCCTGATTCAGAGCGAGCGCTCTGGTCAGAGTGTCCGGCTCTGAATCAGGCCCTATGTGTGTGGGTATATATATATATATATATATATATATATATATATGTATATATATTAAGGGTGTGCACCGGCCACTTTTCGTGTTTTGTGTTTTGGTTTTGGATCTGGATCTTTCTTCGTGTTTTGGATCTGGATTGGCTTTGCCAAAATCACCCTTCCGTGTTTTGGGTTCTGAGTTTTGTGTTTTGGATCTGTATTTTTTTTTTAAAAAGCATAAAAACAGCTAAAATCACAGAATGTGTTGGTTTTTCTGCTCCTATGCTATTATTAACCTCAATAACCTTAATTTCCACTAATTTCCAGTCTATTCTGAACACCTCACACCTCACAATAGTGTTTTTATGTCCAAAAGGTTGCACCGAGGTAGCTGGATGACTATGATAAGCGACACGAGTGGGCGGCACAAACACGTGACCCATCTAGGAGTGATACTGCAGTGGCAGACAGGATGGCAGTTTGAAAAACTAGGCCCCAAACTGTACATAATGCAAAGGAAAAAAAGAGGTGCAAGATGGAATTGTCCTTGGGTCCTCCCACCCACCCTTATGTTGTATAAACAGGACATGCACACTTTAACAAAGCAATCATTTCAGCGCCAGGGTCTGCCACACAACTGTGGCTGAAATGATTAGTTCGTTTGGGCCCCCACAAAACAAGCTGGCAATTAATCTGTCCCTGCACAAACTGGCTCTACGGAGGCAAGATGTCGTCCTCATCCTCCTCATCCACCGATTCCTCACCCTCTTCAGTGTTGTGTACATCCTCATCCTCACAGAGTATTAACTCGTCCCCGCTGGAATCCACCACCACAGGTCCCTCTGTATGTTCTGGAGGCTGGTCTCCCTGGAAGAGTTGATAATTCATTTTTATGAACATCATCTTCTCCACATTTTGTGGAAGCAACCTCCTACGCCTTTCGCTGACAAGGTTCCCGGCTCCACTAAACACTCTTTCGGAGTACACACTGGAGGGGGGGCAACTCAGGTAAAATAGAGCCACTTTGTACATTGGCCTCCAAATTGCCTCTTTTTCCTGCCAGTACAGGTATGGACTGTCTGACATGCCTACTTGGATGCTGTCACCGATGTAATCCTCCACCATTCTGTCAATGGTGACAGTATCATATGCAGTGACAGTAGACATGTCAGAAATTGTTGCCAGGTCCTTCAGTCCGGACCAGATGTCCAAACTTGGTCCTGCCTGCCCTGCATCACTGCCAGCGGGTTGCTTAGGATACCTAAGTTTTTTCCTGGCAGCCCCAGTTGCGGGAGAAAATGAAGAAGGAGCTGTTGACGTGTCACGTTCCGCTTCAGCTGACAGTGTTTTCACCAGCAGGTCTTTGCACCTCTGCAGGCTTGTGTCGGCCGGAAAGAGAGACACCACATAGGATTTAAACCTAGGATCAAGCACGGTGGCCAAAATATAGTGGTCTGATTTCAACAGATTGACCACACTGGAATCCTGGCAAAGCGAATGAAGGGCTTCATCCACAAGTTCCACATGCCGAGCTGAATCGCTCCGTCTTAGCTCCTCCTTCACTTTCTCCAGCAGCTTCTGCAAAAGCCTGATGAGGGGAATGACCTGACTCAAGCTGGCAATGTCTGAACTGACTTCACGTGTGGCAAGTTCGAAGGGCTGGAGAACCTTGCACAACACGGAAATCATTCTCCACTGCGCTTGAGTCAGGTGCATACCCCCTCCTTTGCCTATGTCATAGGTGGATGTATAGGCTTGAATGGCCTTTTGCTGCTCCTCCATCCTCTGAAGCATATAGAGGGTTGAGTTCCACCGCGTCACAACCTCTTGTTTCAGGTGATGGCGGGGCAGGTTCAAGAGTGTTTGCTGGCGCTCCAGTCTTCGGCACGCAGTCGCTGAATGGCGAAAGTGGCCAGAAATTTTTCGGGCCACCCAAAGCGTCTCCTGCACGCCCCTGTCGCTTTTCAGAAAATTCTGCACCACCAAGTTTATTGTGTGAGCAAAACATGGGACGTGCTGGAATTTGCCCAGATGTAATGCCCACACAATATTGGTGGCATTGTCAGATATCACAAATCCCCAGGAGAGTCTAAGTGGGGTAAGCCACTGGGCGATGATTTCCCTCAGTTTCTCTAAGAGGTTGTCGGCGGTGTGCCTCTTACTGAAACCGGTGATACACAGCGTAGCCTGCCTTGGAACGAGCTGGCGTTTCTGAGATGCTGCTACTGGTGACGCTGCTGCTGTTGCTGCGTAAGGTGATACATCTACCCAGTGGGCTGTCATAGTCATATAGTCCTTAGTCTGCCCTGTTCCACTTGTCCACATGTCCGTGGTTAAGTGGACATTGGGTACAATGGCATTTTTCAGGACACTGAGGACACTTTTTCTGACGTTTCTGTACAGTCTCGGTATCGCCTGCCTAGTGAAGTGGAATCTAGATGGGATTTGGAACCGGGAATACACTACCTCCATCAATTGTCTAAATCCCACTGCACTAATGGCGGATACCGGACGCACGTCTAACACCAACATAGCAGTCAAGGCCTCAGTTATACATTTTGCTTCAGGATGACTGCTGTCGTACTTCATCCTCCTCGCTAAGGACTGTTGGAGGGTCAATTGTTTAGTAAAAGTAGTGTTCCTACTTCCTCTCTGGGATGATGAATGACTCCCAGCAGCAGCAACAGCAGCAGCGGCAGCAGGAGGCGTAGCAATGCAGGATACTCCGGAGGAATCCATGATAGGAGAGTCAGTCATGCCAGTGACATGCCCTGCAGGACTACTTCCGATCCTGACTAAGGAGGAAATTGATGAGGAGGGAGTTGACGGTGTGGTTTGCAGGCGCTTGGATACAACAGGACAACGGGATTTAGGTGTCCCTGGACTGCTTACGGTCTTAGCCAAAGTTTCTGAACTTGACAGTAACTTTTTATGAACGCGCTACAGGTGCCGTATAAGGGAGGATGTTCCTAGGTGGTTAACGTCCCTACCCCTACTTATTTCACCTTTACATATGGTACATATGGCAAGACAGTTGTCAGGATTTGGATAGAAATATTGCCAGACCAAAGAGGTGGAATGTTTGGTTTTCTGCCCAGGCATGACCGTGATGGGCTTTTTCATCCCACGGACAACAACTGTCTCCCCCGAAGCCTGATTTAAACAAACCACATCACCATCAGAATCCTCCTCGCCAACTTCCTCCTCAGCGCCGACTACACCAGTATCCTCATCCTGTTGTACTTCAACAGTGACATCTTCAATTTGCATATAAGCAAGTGGACTGTGGGTGCTCCTTTCTGCACTTGCAGGGGGCGTGCAAATGATGGAAAGAGCCACCTCTTCCCGTCCAGTGCTGGGAAGGTCAGGCATAGCAACCGCCACCACACTTGGACTCTCCTTGGGTATTTGTGATATCTCCTTAGAACGCACAGTTCTTCGCTGTGCTTTTGCCAGCTTAACTCGTTTGATTTTTTTAGTGGGAGGAGGGCTTCCATCATCATGTGAAGCTGAACCACTAGTCATGAACATAGGGAAAGACCTTAGCCATTCCTTGCCACTCCGTGTCGTAAATGGCATATTGGCAAGTTTACGTTTCTCTTCAGATGATTTAAATGTTTTTTTCAAGGTCATTTTCCTGAACTTTGTCATTTGGGATTGTATGTGCCCTCTACTATGACATTGGGCATCAGCCTTGGCAGACGACGCTGATGGCATGTTATCGTCTATGTCATGACTAGTGGCAGCAGCTTCAGCACTAGGAGGAAGTGGTTCTTGATCTTTCCCTATTTTATTTTTATCGGAGAAAGTTTGTTCCTCCATTTAAGTTATATTGATATATACGTGCGGCTAAGGCGCACACAAACACAGAAAATAATTTTTGTGGTTTACACCACGCTTTAAGAAATGAGCCAGCCGGCCCTTTACTTATGGGACACAGGCGCACGCTTGACGCTGCTCCTTTGTTGATGCACGTGCAGCCACAGTGCACACAATTCACAAACACAGAAAATATTTTTTTATTTTATTTGGAGTGCCCTTTGGGGGTTACAGCACCCTTTAACGGTCAAGCCAGCCGGCCCTTTACTTATGGGACACAGGCGCACGCTTGGCGCTGCTCCTTTGTTGATGCACGTGCAGCCACAGTGCACACAATTCACAAACACAGAAAATATTTTTTTATTTTGTTTGGAGTGTACTTTGGGGGTTACAGCACCCTTTAACGGTCAAGCCAGCCGGCCCTTTACTTATGACACAGGCGCACGCTTGGCACTACTTTGTTGATGCATGTGCATGGGCAGCACAGACGGTGTAATGGTTAGCGTTACTGCCTCACAGCACTGAGGTCGTTGGTTCGATTCCCACCACGACCCTACCTGTGTGGAGTTTGTATATTCTCCCTGTGCTTGCGTGGGTTTCCTCCGGGTACTCCGGTTTCCTCCCACACTCCAAAAAATATACAGGTAGGTTAACTGGCTCCTAACTAAATTACCCCTAGTGTATATGTGTGATAGGGAATATAGACTGTAAGCTCCACTGGGGCAGGGACTGAGGTGGGTGGCCAAATATTCTCTGTAAAGCGCTGCGGAAAATGTGTGCGCTATATAAATAACTGGTAATAAATAAATAATAAATGTGCGGCTACTGCGCACACAATTCACAAACACAGAAAATATTTTTTTATTTTGTTTGGAGTGTACTTTGGGGGTTACAGCACCCTTTAACAGACAAGCCAGCCGGCCATTTACTTATGGGATACAGGCGCACGCTTGGCGCTGCTCCTTTGTTGATGCACGTGCAGCCACAGTGCACACAATTCACAAACACAGAAAATATTTTTTTATTTTGTTTGGAGTGTACTTTGGGGGTTACAGCACCCTTTAACGGTTAAGCTAGCCGGCCCTTTACTTATGACACAGGCGCACGCTTGGCACTACTTTGTTGATGCACGTGCGGCTACTGAGCACACAATTCACAAACACAGAAAATATTTTTTTATTTTGTTTGGAGTGTACTTTGGGGGTTACAGCACCCTTTAATGGACAAGAAAGCCGGCGCTTTACTTATGGGACACAGGCGCACGCTTGGCGCTGCTCCTTTGTTGATGCACGTGCAGCCACAGTGCACACAATTCACAAACACAGAAAATATTTTTTTATTTTGTTTGGAGTGTACTTTGGGGGTTACAGCACCCTTTTACGGACAAGCCAGCCGGCCCTTTACTTATGGGACACAGGCGCACGCTTGGCACTGCTCCTTTGTTGATGCACGTGCAGCCACAGTGCACACAATTCACAAACACAGAAAATATATATTTTTTTTGTTTGGAGTGTACTTTGGGGGTTACAGCACCCTTTAACAGACAAGCCAGCCGGCCCTTTACTAATAGGACACAGGCGCATGCTTGGCGCTGCTCCTTTGTTGATGCACGTGCAGCCACAGTGCACACAATTCACAAACACAGAAAAAATATATATTTTTTTGCACTTGGGGGGAGCACCCCTGATGGACAGAGCACCCCCTGGACAACACTACAGCACCCCTTTAGGACTGGGACACTGCACAGGACTTTGGAATGGACACAGCCCCTATGGACAACTCACTGCACAACACAGTCCAGCCAGCCCCTATGGACTTTGAAGGAGTGGACACAGCCCCTATGGACAACAGCAGCACAGCGCAGCACAGCACTACACTGCACTACACTACACTACACAGCCCAGCCAGCCCTAACTCCCACCCTCCCTCTTCACTGTCCACAGCCGAGTGAGAAAATGGTGCCGACGCGGGTACCTTATACCCGCGAGATCCGGAAGGTGGGATAAAGATGTTTTGCCTCGATTTCAGATCCGAGTCAGGCGGGAAAAGTCGAGCCTGACTCGGATTGGCCTCGGATCAGGGGGGTTCGGATTTCAGAAATCCGAACCCGCTCACCCTTAATATATATATATTTGCAACGGTCCGGCACTCCTCAGTACAACAGTTAGCATGCCTCTGTATCTTCCTTAGTATGACATAACAATAAAAATTTGAGGCGGCTCTGGAGGACTTAATCCTTTTTATTTTTAAATTGTTGCCAATGTTTCAGGGCATCTGTACATGACCTTGATAAAAGGGCGGAAGCCCTGAAACGTTGGCAACAATTTAAGAATAAAAAATAATTAAGTCCTCCAGTGCCGCCTCAAATTTATATATATATATATATATATATATATAGTGAATAAACAAAGAATGGGGCGCCTAATAGTGCATGAATTGTAATTATTAACAGAGATATAAAACACTCCAGGTGTAAGCAAATATTTCCTGTACCTATAATAAAACTCTGTGGGCTGGTTACCACATGGTATAATTACTTTAATCCCCATGGCAGGCTCCGTCTGGCAGCAACTATCTTCTCTGCTCCCGTCACCACGTGTCTCTGGCGGCCACCAGAGACCACAGTGCGCTGGATGCCGAAACTCCACACCACGGATGCACAGACCACCAGGGTACAGGAAATACGTCAGTGTAGCCACGCCCTAACGTGTTTCGTACATTACTTCATCAGAGTGCTGGCTACAATGACGTGCTCATCAACATTTAACAGGACTGAGAACCAATCCTAGTGCGGTGCATCATAACTCATTTACATAAGTAAACAAAGCATGTGAACGCTGAATGTAGAAGGAAGCTTGCTATCTTTTACTTCCCACTTGTGTACTGGAACAGTACACAGTTATTTAACCCTTATGACCCAGGGCAAATTATTCAAGCTGACAGCTCATTTTATTTAGCTCAATAATCCCGTAGTATACGGTAAAAACCGGGATGTCTACTTTATATTAAAGAGCATTATTCTCCCTCAATCATACCATCAGCATCCACATTTACATATTCATATTACGTATACTACAACACATATTTAAAACCACCTCAATATCTCAGGAACAGATACAATATACAGTGAGATGGCAACTCCTACTTAGATAACAACATAAATATTGTTCTAGAGAACCAGTTAGACTAGACTACCATAGATCAATTTAGACAGTATCTTCAAGCAACTATACACAGAATATGTTCTATGAGTAACACATCATTCCAAAAAAGGGGCCACCCTCAAATTAGCATATATAAATGGTCTAATAGAGTTATTCTATAAACGGGGTGATCTCATATCCCTCGTTTAGACCTTTAGGGACCTGTGTGTCAAGGGTAATGATTCAATATGTTTCTCTCCTAGTCAACATCTTTTCCCTATCACACCCTCTTTTTGGTTTAGATACAAACTCTATTCCCTTGAATTTAATTCCTTCAGGGTTACTATTGTGGAAGAAAGAAAAAACAATTGTGGAAGCGCTAATTGGTTGATAACTACAGTACACATAATTTTTTTAATTTCATTTTTATGTGTACTGTAGTTATCAACCAATTAGCGCTCCCACCATTGTTTTTTCTTTCTTCCATAAATTCTCTTGGGGTTTGCCTACCCCAATAGTGGTGAGCTGCATCTTGATTGTACTACTTAGTACCTCTGGAGCGCCTGATTTTTTTGTGTTTGTTTGTTTTTACTATTGTGGACTGTCTTAAAGTGACAAGGTATACTATAATTTAGAACCTAATATTTAACATTTCTTACATGCTCCATAATTCTGATTTTCAAAGCTCTTTTTGTCTTGCCTATATAAGTAAGCCCACAGGGGCATGTAATCATGTAGACTATGAAATTATAATTACAATTAATGAAATCTTTAATTATAAAAGATACATCTAATTTAGGACCTGAAAAAATGTTTGCACCTTTTTCTCCTAATTTACACATTTTACATCCTCCGCATGGATAGAATCCTTTGACCCTAAAAGGTTTTGTCCTTTTATCACACAATATAACAGCTCTGAAAAGGTAATAAGGAACACTATGAGAAAAAATTGGCACATTTTGAAATTAGATCAAATACTCTCTGATCAACCAAACATGGTATACAAAAATGCCAGAAGCATAAAATCTATGGTGTCTAGGAGTCTATTGGAGCCTGAATGTAGATCTGAAAAACATATACTTTCAGGCGTAAAAGGATTCTATCCATGCGGAGGATGTAAAATGTGTAAATTAGGAGAAAAAGGTGCCAAAAAATTTTCAGGCTTCTTCTATGAACTCTGATCTTTAGTTCTTTCCATAGATTTTCAATTGGATTCAAGTCAGGTGATTGGCTGGGAGATTCTAGCAGCTTTATTTTCTTTCTCTGAAACCAATTGAGAGTGTCCTTAGCTGTGTATTTGGGATCATTGTCTTGCTGAAATGTCCACCTTCTTTTCATCTTCATCATCCTGGTAGATGGCAGAAGATTTTTATCAAGAATGTCTTGGTACATTTTTTCATTCATCCTTCCTTCAACTATATGAAGTGCCGCATGCTGAAAAACAGCCCCACACCATGATGTTCCCACCTCCAAACTTCACTGTTGGTATGGGGTTATTGGGGTGATGTGTAGTGCCATTTCTCCTCCAAACTTGGTGTGTATTATGGCATCCAAAGAGTTCAATTTTGGTCTCATCTGACCAGACTATATTCTCCCAGTATTTTACAAGCTTGTCCAAATGATGCAGCAAACTTTAAACAAGCTTCAACATGCTTTTTCTTCAGCAATGGAGTCTTGTATGGTGAGCGTGCATACTGGCCATGGCGGTTGAGTGCATTACTTATTGTTTTCTTTGAACCAATTGTACCTGCTAATTTCAGGTCTTTCTGAAGCTCTCCACAAGTGGTCCTTGGCTCTTGGACAACTCTTCTGATAATTCTTTTTACTCCCCTGTCAGAAATCTTGCGATGAGCACCTGGTCGTGCCGGTTTATGGGGAAATTATGTTCTTTCCACTTCTGGATAATGGCCCCAACAGTGCTCACTGGAACATTCAGAAGTTTAGAAATCCTTCTATAATGCCAATGCCATCAGTATGTTTTGTAACAATAAGGTTGCGAAGGTCTTGAGAGAGTTCTTTGCTTTAACCAATCATGAGATGTTTATTGTGTGACACCTTGGTAATGAGACAACTTTAAATAGGCCATCAGTTGGGACTGAACTAGTTTATATTAATTTGCACTGACATGGGGCAGGATTGCCTTGTAATTACTGATAGATTTCAGCTGGTGCCTTGGCTATCCATGCCATTTTGCTCCTCACTTTCTTCATGTGTTCAATACTTTTTCCCTGGGTCATTTCACATTATTACACATAACTTAATTTCTGGACATTTGTGGTTTGATTCCTGTGCATGTGTGGATTACATGGGTTGTTGCTGACATTTGGTGAAAATTTCATTACAATAACCCCATTACAAATATATTTACTGAGAAAAATGTTGATGTGGTCAATACTTATTTTATCCGCTGTAATGTTGATGTGGTCAATACTTATTTTATCCGCTGTATATATATATATATATATATATATATATATATATATATTAGGGATGTGCAGGCTCGGATAGGTTCGAGTTTGCACGTGGAGTTCGGATTTTTCCCTCCAAAAAAACGGAACTCAGAACGAGGCAAAACGTCATCTTACATGGACGAACATCATCATTCCTGGACTTTTGTCAAGTTAGACACCAAGAATAATATAATAGATAATTATAGAAAGCAAGAAAGATTAAGTTGTATATTTAACCCCTGCGGGGGGGGGGGGGGGGGGCACTGTATTCAGACGGTGGATCCAAGACACCTCTAGCCTCAACAAATTTTTGGCTCTGTCTCTCCCTCTAACTGATTGTGGTACACGATCGATTAATTTGTATCTAAGGGTCGCCAGACTGTGTTTAACCATTACAAAATGTCTACTGACCGGCTGAGCTCTGTCTTTACCCTCCAGTGCTAGTCTAATAGAGGATCTGTGTTGTGCCACTCTCTCTTTAAAAGTACATGTGGTGATGCCCACGTAGGCCAAGCCACAAGGACACTTAATGAGATAAATAACAAATCTGCTCATACATGATAATACATATTTAATCGAGATTATAGTATAGGATCCCGGCATCCCGGCAATTTAGAGAGAAAGTGTGCAGGTTGTTTCTGTTTACCAGTCACATCATTTTTGATTAACCAATCCTTTAGGTTTCTTCCCCTTTTAAAGCAAGTTTGTAGACGTGTCTTTAAGGGTAGGGATGTTTTTGGCAGATTGTACTAAAGGCCAACATTTTTTAGAAGTTTTATTTACCACTTTACGTGTGCTAGAAAACTCAGTTATTAGTGGAAAAGTACCTAGAGGAGATCTGGTTTTCTTCTTAAGGCTATCGCTCCTAGCCATTGCCAAAGCTTTGTTCCTAACCATCTCTAGTTCTTTAAGTGGGTACCCTCTCACCAAGAAATTGTTAAGCATAAGGTCCATATGTTAATATTTGACCGTACTTACTAGCTAGCAATATTAAACAACACCAAGTTTATGAACTCTATAAAGTTACTTATTCTAATCATTATATATACTGCTTGCATAGAATGCTTTGTGTTTAAATTATTACTTTTTACTGCTTAATTTTCATTTGTCTATAATATTGATTATATCATGTAATTTGCATTTATGTGACCATTTTATGACTTCTAGTGAAAATTGTAATGGTAACATTCTCAAAGTCTATTTTTTAGTACTTTAATTTATTTTAGTATTATTTGTAACTCACCATTACAGGGAAATAACACCTTGCACGTGAATTGCTCTCTATACCTCCTTATAAATTTCCCTAAATACATCAGGGGTTCTTTTATTTTAGTAGCTACCTGAACATGGTGCTACATGATACATGTCATGCACCACAGTATATAAAATAAACAAGTTTGGAATAAAGATAAATGCAGTCTTAAATCATTTATATGAGGTCTGTTAAAAAAAAAAGAGGTTTATAATGTAAATGATGTGCAGACGTTCAGTAAATCCAATTTTGGTATTTTTGTTGTGGTACTGACTTCTGGGTAATAAAACTGCAATGTTCCTCTAGTGAGGAAGTAACACACCACAGAAAAAATAGAGTTCCAAACATTAAAAACCTGAAAATATGCTTATGTTTTGTCTGTCAATACCACTGACCACAGGACATTGTGTCCAAACGGAGCCTCTTCTTTTGCCTGAACATCCAGTCTATAATGTTTAAAAAAAGGAGCTGGATCCCTATAATGACAGACAGGGTAGTAGAGTGGTAAGAGGACCTGAGTAGTGAGTTATGTGATAGGTAAATAGGCCATCATGAAGAGATGAATTTAAGAGCTCCTTTGAAGGTGTGGAGACTGGCAGAAAGTCTGATAGAGCATTGGAGTACAGTAAGTTCCAGAATAAATGGGAAGCATGGGAGAAATCTTGGATGCGGTAGGAGATGAACCAAAGGTGAGCTACGGCACCATTCAGTGATGAAGTGAACAGGGCGGGAGTGAGTTTGGAAAGAAATGAGGTTGGAGATGTAGAGTAGAGTGATGAATGGATTTATATGTGAGTGTGAGTAGTTTAAACTGTATTCTGTTTGTAGCTGAGGAGCCAGTAAAGCAGTTTGAAGAGGTGTAGGCTGACACATATTGTCGGGAAATGTAAATGAGACCAATAGCAGCATTAAGGAAAGATTACAGTAGGGGATATGAGTGAGAGGAAGGCCAGAGAACCAATGGTTTCATTTGTATAGGCATGGAGATCTTATGAATGTGGAAGATGCAAGATATCGACATAGACTGAATGTAGGGGCTGAAGGAGAGGGCAGATTCAAAGATGATGCCCAGCTAGCAGACTGAGAAGAGGATGGTTTTCTCAACAGACACTTAGAGAGAGGAGGGGATGTGAGTGGGTACCGGAAGTGTTGAATACAATTAGTTTGATTTTAGATATGCGAGAAATTAGGATAGCAGCGTTACATAAAGGTAATAAAATAAATTTAATACAATACACATTAAATATTGGACAAGAATATATACTCAGTACTGAGATACAAATGAATAAATTCAACATAGAACATATAAAATTCATATGGCATAAATAGGCATAAACTTGAAGAAACCCTGTAGGCACTAGAAATAACAATAGGACCAATTGAATGGGCACCGTGGAATAAAGTCATAAATGGGTGGTGAAGTCCAGTGTTAGTATAGGTATATTACCCGTTCCAGATCACAACAGTGAGGGATACTTAATTAGCGATGGTCTTCATAGATGCTTTAGTCCAACTCAAACAGATGAAACCTCATGGTAGCTGGGCAGTTTGTACAAGTGTCCCAATTCCACACCGTGCTTCCAAGACAATAAGTACTGGGTCCAAAGAAAATGTTATGTGCCAAAAACCAGGGGAGGGAAGAGTTGGAGACAGAACTTAAAGAGGTAGGAAGTCAATTTAAAAAAAAGAGGTGGGTTTGAAGAAGGAGATGGTTGTCCACAGTGTCAAAGGTGGAAAATAGGTCCAGAATGAGTAAAGAGCACCCTTAAATGTGGCAGCAAGAAAATCATTAGTTAGCTTGGCAAGAGCATTTCTGTTGACTGGAGTGAGTGGAAACCAGATACATTGGATAAAGGAAGTAGTCAGTGGAGAAGAAACAGGTGAGGTGGTGATAAACAAGCTGCTGAAGGTTCTTGTAGGCAAATTTGAGAAGCTCTATGGTGGTTGTTGGAGAGAGTCTAAGTGAATGTGGGCCTGATTTCTATTATGCAAATGCAGCAGGAGGTATATGACACCCCCTGCTGCATTTGCGATCCCAGCACTGCAACTGAGGTCTAGCTTGGAATCATCATCGCGACTATCGGTGGTCGATGGTCATGATGGTGGGTGGCGCTGGGCCTCCAGACAGCGGAGTAAGCCTCAGCTTACTCAGACTGGCTGGCTTGTCCTGTGACTTTTGGGGCTGGCCACTCTCAAAAAATTAGTTTCCCATTTCCAGGAGCTCCGGCCAACCCCGCCCCCATACCGCGTATTAAATGCCTCTGCCTGTCAATTAACAATAGGCATTCAAGGGCCTGCGTGTGACTATGCAGGACCCATTCTGCACACTCGCAGAATGGGTCCTGCGCATACACAGATTCCTGATAATCGTGAATCTGTGATCAGCAGTGCACTTGTGGGGTTGAGGGGGCCAGGAGAGATTATGGCGAGTGAGAAGGAGGACAGGGTGGACAGGCAGTTGCAGATGTTGAAGGTGGGGAAATGGGGAAAGAGGAGGCTGATGGGTGGAGACGCCCTGGTGGATACCAATGATTTTGATTGTGAAATAGGAGATAAAGTCAGGGGCTCTAAGTTAGGTGGGAAAAGAAGGGTAAAGGGAACAGAAGAGAGCATTGAAGGTAGCAAAGAGACTGTAACAAATTGGGAACTTGAATTAAAATTGTTTGGAGAGTGATAGGGCCAAACTGTAGGAGAATCGTATGAATTTAAAATGTATGAAGTCAGCTTGAGAGCACAACTACCATCAGTGTTGCTGGGCAGTGTAAAAGCATTTGGGGGTAGCAGGTGAGTTTGGAGTGCTGAGGTTGTTGCTTGGACCAACAGAGGTTACAAGTAACAGCTGTGGCAGTGGCATTCAGGGAAGAGGAAAGGGTAGAGTTGTAGAGGGATAAAGCCTTGTTAGTTAGTATAAGGAAGAGATGGGGTGAGAGATACGTCCAGTGAGGAGAAGAACAGGACTGGATCTAAGCACTAATGTTCCATTTTGTGAGACACTTTGGGAGAGAGAAGAGGTGACCAAGGACGGGAACGGTTAAATGAAAGGAGAAGATGGTCAGAGATAGGGAATAGTTGATGAGCTCAGGGATTTTTCACTGGTGGTTAAAGAGGAGATAAAGAGAGTAACCACTGGAGTGAGAGGGGAAAGAGGTCCATTGGGTGATACAAAAATAAGATTAGGGGGATAGGAGTTTGGAGGCAGCAGTGCCCATGCAATTGTCAATAGGGATGTTGAAGTCCCCAAGGATGATGGAAATCAGATTAGAGGAGAAAAAGTGAGGGAGCCAGGTGAAGTTAAGTGTGCAAAGAGGGACATTAGAATGCTGCCATCAGAAGGTGGACAGGGTGGTGGAGATGGATAGAGTAGCAGAGAGTGAAGGAGAGAGTTATCGGGGGGTAGAATCTGGAAGAAGCAGCAGGGGAGTGAAGGTCTTTCATGGCACCACCTTGCCGGTCACCAGGATGAAGTGAGTGGGAGACCCTTAAAAGACAGAGCATAGGGAGATGTGGTGTTGGATGGGGTCAGGCTTTAGTGAGAACAAGCAGTTTGAGGGAGTTGGTCATGTTTTTTTTACCAACTCTGCATTACCCTCTCTGATTCCTGTATTTGTAGCCTTTTCCAATCCTTCTTGTAAAAAAACTAAGAATGTCTGGTACAAGTGGCATTCTATAAATCTCTTCCAGATTCTAAGACCATCTTGATTATATTTAATAATCTTGTCCTAATATTCCAAATGTACTACTGATTTTGAGCTATCAGTAGTACATTTTAAGATAATTATAGAAAAATACGTAAATTATAGTGGAAAAGCCTGGCTTTCTTAACTCTGCCACAAGAGCTTGGAGATCTAACCAGCTCGAAGGGAAAACAGACCAAATTGTAGTGTTTCTCTCTCTTACTGCAAATCAAAGAAATGTTCCACCACTATGGACATATGCAGATGTGTTCTATGGAGATTAACCAACTACTAGCTGTACTATGGTTGCCATGGATTCTATGGCTGCTACAACTTTCATCATGAACCTTTTCATGGTAAGAAAAGATTGACCCTTTTCAAATCTAGAATCAGCCTCCAGTCTCCTGTCAATTGTAGATGTAAATGTGAAAATGTCATTTGGCTCTGGGTACTGTGACAATAGCTTCTTTCTCCAAAAGCTTACAAATATAAAGATTGATTATTTTATTCTTCTCTAGAGACATCTGTATCTTAAAAGCCACAAAAAAATGCCTTCTGGGTTTCTGAAAAAATAAAGCATGTAACCCCTTATTACTGTGAGGACCAACTTATCTGAATATGTTTAAACTGCATTAACCTGGCTAAAACTATTGCAGTAGCCAGAGGGCTCTCTTCACTGACACTGCAACTACTATACATCTTGCCGCCATCCACGTCTGTCTAGTAGCCAATTCAGTTATTCCATATGTCATACTGTATGTTGTTTGCTCCTGACACAAGAGCTTGCTCCAAACTGCCAATCCATATTCTCAATGACTTCAACACTTAAGATAAATTCACTTTTACCTCTTTATGCATAAAAACAGCTTTACTTCTCTTCAAACCTGTCAATATGATGCTCATTTCTGTTTTAGTCAACAAATATGACATATTAATAGTTTTCTTGACCACTTTATTTTAAAGACCTACAAACTCATGAAAAGTATATCCTTAGTCTTCCACTAAGTCACCTAGGGCCTGATTCAGGGCCGAATTCAACTAGCTGCGATAACTCATTATCGCATGTTAAATAGCAAAACAGGTGTTAAAAAATAATTCACCCAATTCAATTAGCCCGGCCAGTTAATGCGCATTAATTCTGTATTGGTGTTAAAGTGTTTTTTTTAATAAGACCCCTTGAGCAAGTTCTGCAAAACCCTTATTTTAAGGTTAAATGCCGGGACTTGATTCAGAACCACTGGGAGAACCTCCTTAATGAATAATTAGTCAAAAAAATGTTTAATCAGCTTAATTTGGACAATAATGACATGCCAGTTTTGGGGTAAAAACTGTAAAGTGCAGAATAATGGGGTTAACAGGTACATGGGGGGCTGTATGGAAGGGGCAAGTCTTTTAAATATTGCAGCTGGCAGTGACAGGTGTTTTTTAAATATTTTTTAAAAGTGCCTTTAAATTACACAAAAACCTACTTACACCCATTTTTATGTACCCCTCATTTTTGTAGGGAATCTACTTTGCACAAAAATACTTACTTTCTATCATTTTTAAACTATTATTGAAAACTGCTGATAACACCCATGGCATACAATTTAAGAACCCCAAACCTTTTTTTTTTGCCACTAACAGACTTCTATATTGTTAGCCAATATTATTTTACCTTTTTTGGGGGTACAGGCTGATTTCCCAATTTTCACCTGTACTTAATGCATGTCATCCCTGCAAGAATTAATGGGGGAATGCCCGCAGACCACTTATTGAATTGAATGACCAATAACGGGAGCACACATACAGGCGATGAGTGTATTTAATGGACAATAGGCTCGTTAAGTTAACACTCGTTAACTTGATTATTTATCACCTCTAATTAAATTCCCCCCTTAGAGTTGTACGCAAATCCGATGGTTTGAAGGCCTGTTCATGCACAGGAGCTGTACTGCACATATGCAGGTCTTCTCCTGCTTGCTCACTGATTGACAGGCTGCAGTCATTTGGGAGTGGAGCAAGAGCAACGTTAGGCAGTGTCTCAGAAAACAGGGGTAGTGATAATCGCATACACTGTGCTATCTGGGAGCGATAATAATGCCAACATAACGCATTGCAGTATGTGATAATAGCGCTCAAAGGAATAATATAGCATACACAGGGACAAGGGCTCCTACAGGAGCCTATCCCGGCAATGTTATCGGAGTGAAGTGACTGCATCAGTGGTCTCTTCACTCCTCTCTCGGGACTACTGCGCATGCACAGACTACTGACCACACATGTGGTGGCCATTGCCTTAGAGGGTTCCCGAGGTACCCTCTCCTGGTAATTTTTGCGAAGTGTAGACCATAGGCTACAGCATCTTCAGATGGTGTTAGCTGAGGAGTACAAACACTTCGCATTCCAGAGCTTGCTAAATCTTACAGCATTGCATCCTTCATATTTATTTATTTTATTTATTAACATTTCTTATATAGCGCAGCAAATTCCGTCACGCTTTACAATTTGAATTAACATTATACTGGGTTGTAAAAGACATACATACATAAAAGACATACGTAAGAGACATACATAAGGGTAAGAGGGCCCTGCTCGCAAGCTTACAATCATAAAAACCTATGGGGTTTTTGCTGTCAGAAGTGGAGGTACTGTGGCAGATATCTGCTGCGATCACTCCATAACATTCAGGGGATACTTAATATTTGCGGGTATCCCCAAAAATGGGTGTTTTCAGGGATAAACAAGCCCCTAAGTGAAAAAACAGGTAATGGGAGTGCAGAGAAGTGACTGTGCTTCAACGGACCTACAGTATGTGAGGGAACAGCAGAGGTGAATACTTATGTTTTACTGTACATAGTCAACATCCAAAGCTCATTTTTAATTTTCGGTGGGAAATTACTTTAAAACCTTAAATTAGAAAGTTATATTTTTGTTTGTGTACTTTTCTCAAATGCATTAGCATTCCTGATGTAAGGGGTAGTTTTGTTCCTGTAAAAGATCTTTTGAATTAATTAAAAATTGTGGCAGGTGGGCACTCCCGGAGCAAAGAAAAGCTACAATTTTATTACCTTATTAAGGGGAGGCAGGTAAATACCTCCCAACTATTCCCCAGGCTTAAATCAAGACAAATGTGCAAGACGTGAGATTGTGTTACATTCTCTTCTGTTTGGGACTGTTCCACATAGATCAGAACAAGTTAGGAGGTATGCAATAGAAGAGCAGTAGGTGGAAATAGAGATACATAGGGTAAAAGTAGCTTTGGGTTTGCAGCGCATCTCAGTTTGCACAAATGGACATGTGTTGGGCAACATAGAGTTGCAGAGCAGGTTTGTTGCGTTGGCGGAGTAACAGCAGTTTAAATAACAGAAATGAATAGGGACACCAAATAGAACCTAATAGTCTATGGAGTAGTGCACCAATGTGACTTCTTTTGCAGAGTACTGTAGAACTGAGATTTCAATTTGCACACTTTCAGGGGTGTTTCTTGACACATTGACATTTCCACTGTACAAAAGGACTTGAGGTTTGTACCAGCTCAGAGTCTCTACTTCCAGAATAAACTATAACCTCATATATATGCAGTGTTGGATCAGCCAACGTTACTTTATCTGATTTGTATGTGTCAGGATCAGGTTATACATAATGCAATGGTCTGCAAATTTAGTTTGAAAAAAAAGAATGACCCAACTGGTATATGTGTTATCAGCTTAATTCTTTTTACATGCCATGTTGGGATATAGAACACAATTACAAAAGGAACAATGTTTTCCAAGTATGTGCAGCTTTGGGAATCTAAAAACAGATTAATTTAATGATTACATTAGATATTTTTAACTTTAATCGAAACACAACAACGAAGAATAAAAATATCCCTAATATTTCCTTTTTACCTACCAGCTTCATTGCCCATATACATAATTCCTTCTACACTCAATAAATCATTTTTTACTGCTATGTATAAGCAGCCTTTGTTTTGCACCCAAAATATTGCTGGTCCCTGGATACTTGCAAGCCATCATTTACAACATACTGCTTTGTGAGAAAATAATCTGGCTGTAGTCTATGTAGCAGATTTGCTGACACCACTGTATGCTGGTTATGAAAATGTATACTACTAATGAACGGATGAGATCTGTGCAAATTATGGAGCACAAAGAAGTAAATTGTATTCAGGAAAGCAGGCGGCCAGGCAGCAGTGCATTTTCTGACACTGTGACAGACCCAGAGGCAAATTTAAGACTGCCAATGCAATTCGCTATGGATCCTATCGCTTTTCCTGCTTTGGCAGCTAGTCCTGTGACTAGACACTGAGAGGAATTCATGGTTCCAAAATGAAAATACAATAGATAATTTTATTGTTAGTATATTATATTATTATTATTATTGTTATTATTATTATTATTATTATTATTATTATTATTATAAAATAAACATTTCAATTGGTTTAAATTTGGCTCAAAATTTGAAGATCTCTTGTTCTTTTGTTGACCTACAATAAAATAGAATTTAGTTTGTGAAATGAGCATATGTATAGTATATTACAGAATTTGTGATTTTTGTTAATTATGTTTTTTATACATAAAGACATAAATTATAGTTTGGATGCATTTGTATAAATTTCAACAAGGTATTTTAAACATTATTTTTACACTGTACTATTAAGCAGAATCATTTCATTTAAGTTTGCTTTCTACTTGAAGGAAATCTAGCCAGATTGTAAAATGTTATAAAAAAAATATTTTATTGATTTATAATAATCTAACACACATTTTATGTTTTTCAAGGGACCAACTAAAATGGGTGTAGAATTAATGGGGAAAGTGTAAAATGAAGGAAAATATAAAGCACATAAGGGGTGGGGGGTAGATAAGTTTGCCAATAGTGGACCTCATATAGAATTGTACATTGTTTTGGATAAAATGTGAATTTCCATCTTCTGTCAAAGCACCAAAAATGCATTTGCATATGTAGATTTGATCACATCTTGCACTTAGGATTCCTTATATGGAACAAAGCAAACTTGGGTGCGTTAGTGCAATGAAGGTGAGCGAAATAAAATAACATGTATTGTAAAAGAATAATACTTTCCTAAGAAGTTTTTATGTAGTACAGTACTTTGTGGATTTCTCAACTTATGTATAATTAAAAGTTCATGATATATGAAAGCATAAGCACATAGAGAATATAGTGTAATTTGTAACAAAATGTATTTCTCCAAAAATAATAGCAATGCAGTAAATAAATCAATAACAATAAAAGACAAGTTGGAGGTTTACCAGATTACAACAGATGTGTCCAGATACATCTTACTTACTTGTGCGTTAAACAGCCCATCTAGTCGTGCCATGCTGTGGCGTGACTCGGTAGGACCAAGCGTCTTTTCATGCAACTTTTACCTTCAAATGCATCTTTTTTGCAAAAGTGAAAAGTTGCATGAAAAAACGCTTGGCGCTATCGAGTTGCATGGTGCTCACGCGTTATGTTTAACGCAACTTGTAACGCATGGAGGTAAGATGTATGTGGACACACGTTTATGTTAAGTAGGCCAAATGAATGTAATAGAAATGCAGGCTCCAGAACAAGCCTCTGGGCATTCCACTCCATTGGAATTCGGGTCTCTGCCAATGCAGATACAAAATAGCACTCCTGTCACCTGCTGCCAACGCATTTCGGGATAAAGAGTGAGGTTCACAATAGTCTTCAATAATGGTAAACCATTAAAGCAGGGGCCATCAAAATACAAAGGTCCAGATTTATCAATGAGTACTAGTCTTATTATCACTCGTTACTAATCTAAATTGGTGCCCCAACCAATCAACCCCTAACTGTTATTTGTTTAAATAATTACAGTTAGAAGCTGATTGGTTGGAGCATCATTTAAGATGAGTAACGAGTGATAACAAGAAAGTAATTTGTTGATAAATCTGGCCCAAATTCTCTTTTCTTCTCTTCTCTTCTCTGGCTCCTGAGACATCACTGACTTCCACGAATAAAATAACAGCTTGTGATTTCAATTTCTCTTTAAACCTGGGATTGTGACTATGGGGAGATTTTTCAAACCAGGCTGTGGAGTTAGGAGTTGATTGGTTGGTACTTTATCTCTCTCCACTTTTTCTCACTCCATACACTTCCCCCTCAAAGTGTTACTCCCAAGCATTCTCCTACTCTCTTGTAATACCACTTTGAAATAATCCAAATATCATGTTTAGCAAGCTGAGTATGATATCTAAATAATCTAGTGCATGCTCAGGTTTAATCTATTCCACAGACTCTTGACAATGTTTGAATCTCTCTGTATATGCTGTATATCCTCTAAAGGTCTAATCTCAACATTTTTCTCTAAGCTATCAACTTCCATCCATCGATAACAAATAACCATGAGTCATGATGAGAAGCGGACCTGGCAGAGATGTTGATAGGGAGGAAAAGGCCAAGATCAACATGTACAGTTCCAGTGGTTCCATCTAATTTGAAAATAAAGAAAAGCATTATAATCTTCTACATCACTGGTATTACATGCCTGCAAGACTACACAAACCCTATCCTTCCTCCTCGGACAGCTGTGTTCACATGGGATATTTCTACAAGTCATGTGTCAGGATACGACTATTTCAGAACATAAAGATAGACTACATTTGCCAAAGTTCCATTGTGGTCGTTGGAGGAGCTATCCTGCTTGCTGGCTTGTTTCTCATTCAGGGTATAGAGTGTTAAAGTGATCATCTGTTTCCAAGGTGTCATCAGGTTGTGGGATTCCTAGATTGCTCATTATTTCAAACCTGATTCCATTTGGGTCACATGTTCTGAAACTTCCTATAGATCACAGACCTCTAGTATAAAGCCTGTTACTAACTGTGTCTCAGTGTCTGTGCAACGTTGCTTTCAGGTATTTTCTTGGACTCCTGCCAGATCCCCGCTGTGCCTGTGGATTGCTGTGGACTTTGTTGTATTCCAGATGAACTTCTGATGTCAGTCTCATGCTGCACTACAGGGCCCAGCATTCCTATTGCCTAAGTATTGCTGATTGCTCCATCACTGCACTTTCACCATTTTGTTGCACTATTTACTTTGCCTGTTGTCTTTCCATTCCTGTGGATATTGAACTCATCCTTGTTACAGTTGTCAACTGCACCGTTACAGTGTCATCTCTGCATCACGGGGCTCAACCCCGCTCCGAACCCTAGCCACACTACAGGGCCCAACCCTGCTACAATCTTCTCCGTATCACGGGGCTCAACCCCGCTACAATCTTCTCCGCATCACGGGGCTCAACCCCGCTACAATCTTCTCCGCATCCCGGGGCTCAACCCCGCTACAATCTTCTCTGCATCATGGGGCTCAACCCCGCTACAATCTTCTCCGCATCCTGGGTCTCAATCCCGCTACAATCTTCTCCGCGTCACGGGGCTCAACCCCGCTACAATCTTCTCCGCATCACGGGGCTCAACCCCACTACAATCCTCTCTGCATCATGGGGCTCAACCCCGCTCCGAACTCTAGCCATGCCACAGGGCTCAACCCTGTCCTGGAATCTCATCGTCTTACAGGGCTTAACCCTGCACGGACTTCACTACTCCACAAGGCTCAAGTTTGCTTCATCTCTCACTGCACCGCAGGGCTCGGTCCTGTCCCGGAACTATATTATTCTGCAGGGCTCGCTCTGCTCCGGATTTCCATTACTACAGGGTTCTACCTGGGCAAAGGTCCTTAATGTCATCCTGAGGTGTTAGCATCATTCTGGACTCGGGGTTCCCTACCATGTTAGTTCCTATATGCTAAAGACTGCTTATATATATTTGGGGATTCTCTCCTATACATATTATCGCATATGTAAACCTCTGTGCTGTTTGAGACTTTATTTGAGACCTTGCTGTTTATACTGTAATTCACTTGTGAATAAATTCTATTTTACTTTTATCCTGTGCTACTGAGTTTCATGGAAAGGTAATTCCTAAGACCACCCCAGTTTATTGTGCCTAGTAGGCCTGCCTCCCTCCAGCGGTCTCAAGTGTCGGCAGCCGTGACATCATATAAGAACTGTCAAAAAGTCTGGAAAGATATAAGGTAGTACATCCTAATGGTGGTTCAGGTAGATGTTCCTCTGTTTATAACCTCCCGGCTCTAAACCCTATTAGTTTCTTGCCACAAGTTAATCAGGCATATAATTAATGCTAACAACTGACAATTTGTGGACTGTATGAAATCCATGCTGTCACCTTCAACTCATCTGTTATTCAACAGGTCATTGTATGGTCTGTTCAATGGACATGTTTTGTTAAACACTCATTTTTATACTTCACAAACTGAGTCTACCATGTAAATGAGCCCCAAAGCAAATAGTAAGATCTACCTGTTGATGAAAACACACTGATACTTTTAAGAAAATGCATGTAGCTAATCGTAATTCACCATTTTTCCTAATTTATCTTAAGACACATCAGAAATGTAGCATCTTAATGAGAATCTACAGTATGTCGAAAAAGTTTAGCTAAATTAGCATGTTAATAAGAATGACAAATTTAATTCTACAGCTTGTGTGAAATATTTATTTTAAGATCCTTACTGATATTAATATCATGAATTAAGGCGGGAAAGGAAGTTTGTGACTGATATATTATGAGTTATTAATTTTATAAATAGTAATTAAGTGGTTATTAGTTGAATTGCTTCACAATTATATGATACAACAATCAGTGCTACAAAATAGAGAGTCGGTCTCTTTACTTCAACCCCTTAATCCCTGGGATCCCCTTAATTCCCCATCGTAACTTAAGTTGGTTTGTTTTACATAGTTTTCTCCTGTATTATATGTAGTACCACTTGGTATATTCAATTTATGCATTACTATTCTTTGCTCCTTGATAGAACCTACCACATTATTATGTAATAATTTTTAACATTCCACAAACAAAAATATTGCTAAAAAAAATATATTCTTTAGTGATTGCACCAACAACTACTCTTACCATTACAGAGTTACTTCTAGAAAGTACTCTCCTAAATCCACTTTTTCCTTTCTCGTCTGCAAAAAGATACTACAGCTGCTGAAGTAATTGCAGTATTAGTAGAAAGAGTCAACCCTGAAAGCTCTTGTATACAACATTTCTCCCAGCAGAAAAAATCTGCCATAATATTTGTATCAGAAGAATCTTTGAAAAGTAGCAACCATTCTCATCACTGTTAATACTGATCACAAGATCTTCAACTAGCACAACATTGAACCTGAACAAGCATATTTGGCACTCATATCTTGTTTACTTTTAGTCAATGAATTATTGTCTCCATATCTGTCTCCTATTTAAAGATTCCCCAAAGCAAATCCATAGTGACAGAATTTGCTGTTAAACTGCATTCACTGGCCCACAATTCCATGTTTGATTTACGTCCTAGAGAAAAGATCACTAAAACCAAATGTGTACAGTTAAATAAATATTAACTTAAGTCTAAAGTAAACATATCCCTACCTCTACCTTATTTCAGAAAACATATCCAAGCATGCATATTAAATACATAGTAGAAAATTCATAAAAACTGTTCTACAGGTGACCGAGAGGTGTTGCCCATTGTAACCAATCAAATATCAGCTGTCATTTAACTAATAAAGGTTAGATACTGAAAGCAAACATATTATTGTTGGTTTTTGACAACACCACCTTTTCACAACAGTTACCAGCATTACAATCTTCATAATAGTCCCCCATGTTTTGTAAGTATTACTTAAAAATGTAGTACTTTACTGAACTCTATACTACACACTAAAAACAATACAAAAACAAAAATGCTTATCGTGCAATCCTATTGTCGAAGACAAAAACCTGCTAAAAGTTTTTACCATCTCATAGCAGGTAAAAAAATTGTGCAAAATCCCTATTTTTGGCTAAAAATGTGGGCACTTGATTTCAGAGCCCCTTGGACCCATCCCAATGACAAATTAGGAAAAATATAATTTCTTAATTAACTTAATCTGGCCACTAATTACTTATCATTTTTGGGGTGAAAACTATTAAAAGTGTTGCAAATGGATTTAAAGTAGTAGGTCTGGTATTTTGGGGGGCTGTATGCATGGGGCGTGTTTTAAACATCTGGTGTATTTTTAAAATGATTTACAAGTTCACTTTTTGGACTCAAAAATATACTTGCACCCATTTTAATGCACCCCCAAATTAACTACAGCATTTATTTTGCCCCCAACAACAGCTTTTTATAATTTTTCCACTGTTCTACAATATGCCTATAACAGCCATTTGACACAATTTAAGAACCCCAAATATATTTATTAGGGCCGCTTATACACTTCTGAATTGATTTCCTATGTCAGTTAGCCTTTTTATGGGGTACAAACAGATTTCCCCAAAATGTGCTGAACTTTTTGCAGGTTACTCCACGAACAGTTTTCGTGCAAATGCATTTTCGCTACTTTTGTAATAGGATAGTGCGAAAAACAGACAAAAGAGGCAAAAATATTGCATCAAAACTAGAGATGAGCAGTTTGGATTCTGTGGAATCCGAACCGCTCCGAACATAGGGGATCCAAGTCCACCCAAACCCCGTTGGGGTGTTCCCCGCCTGACTTGGATCCCCGTTCGGGGCCGAACGGTGGCCCCCTGATGTCGGATTCTCGCTAGAGAATCCGACATCAGGGCTCCTCGAGTGTAGGGCAGACCGCTGTGATAGCGGTCTGCCCTACACAGAACAAACACACAGCTGCCAGCGGCAGCTGTGTGTTTGTTACAGCAGCCAATGAGAGGCACACAGACTCTTATTGGCTGCTGCACAGAGGGAGCCGGCTGGAGCTCACTCAGGAGCTCCATCTTCTGGGGGGGCCTGCTAATGCGGGGCATACTACTGGGGGCCTGCTTATGGGGGCATACTACTGGGGGGGCATACTACTGGGGGTCTGCTTATGGGGGCATACTACTGGGGGGCATACTACTGGGGGCCTGCTAATGGGGGGAATACTACTGGGGGGGCAAACTACTGGGGGGCATACTACTGGGGGCCTGCTAATGGGGGGCATACTACTGGGGGGGCATACTACTGGGGGCCTGCTAATGGGGGGCATACTACTGGGGGGCCTGCTAATGGGGGCATACTACTGGGGGGCATACTACTACTGGAGGCACTGCATAGGGGGCCCTACTACTAAGGGGACTGCATAGGGGGCACCACTACTGGGGGCATTGTGTAAGGGACACCACTGCTGGGGGCATGGTGTAAGGGACACTATTGCTGTAGGCATATAAGCGTATAAGTGGCACTATATAAGGGGCATTACTACTGTGGGCTTTCTGTATAAGGGTCACTACTGTGGGCATTGTGTAAAAGGCTCACTACTGTGGGCATTGTGTAAAATGGGCACTACTGTGGGTATTGTGTAAAAGGGTCACTACTGTGGGAATTGTGTAAAAGGGGCACTACTGTGTGTCGTAACATAAATAAGAGACACTACTTTATGATTTAATGTGAATCAGGGGCACTATGGCCCTGATTCAGACCCACTCGCGAGCGGCTGTCCGCCTGCAAGTGGGTCGATTGTCTGCACTGCGCACGACGGAGGGAGCTCCGTCGTGCACATGCGCGAGACGCGACGAGCGAAGGACTTTCCTTCGCTCGTAGTGTCTGATCAAAGGGGGCGTGCTGTCGACGTTGATTGACAGCACGCCCCCTTTGGTGGGCGTGCCGGGGGCGTGCCTGCCAGACGGAGGTGTTCCCAAGGGAACGCCTACCGTCAGAAGGCGGCCCCACTGACATCACTAGTGATGTCAGTGGGAGTGATTTTGGCTCTGATAGAGCCAAAATCACTCCTGGTCTTGCGGTTGAGAAACTCAACCGCAGGCTTCTGCTCGTAGTGGCGATGGTCGCGATGGTCAAGACCATCGTGAGCATCATCCTGCACGCTCGAATATGCTGTGGGTGGTGACCCACAGCTATACGAGCGTCCAGGAGGACGCTCCATATTTATGGAGGTGGACCCTGATTCAGAGCGAGCGCTCTGGTCAGAGCGTCCGGCTCTGAATCAGGGCCCATGTGCGGTGTAATGTGAATAAGATTGTGCACTGTGACTCCTTGGGCCGTAGCCCACTTTGTAAACAAGTACTGTGATTCTGCTAGCCGTACCCCACTGGGTGGGTGCACTACTTTTCATTTCTGCCACTGCTGTGTGGCAATGTGTCATATATGTGTTTTATACTGTGGTGTCTGTGTCGTTGTGCCGCTGCTTTGTCGCTTAGTAGCCAGTCAGCTCACTGCAACCTTCGGCCAATAATGTTGAAAACAATATTATAAGCTGTGAGGTGTTCTAAATTGACTGGAAATTAATGTTATTGAGGTTAATAATACTCTAGGAAGAAAAAAATGACCAATTTATGTGATTTTAGCTTTTTTTGTCAATTTTTGTAAAAAAATCCAAATCCAAATCCAAAGCCAGTCACCACAGTTTGGCAAATCCAAATCCAAATCCGGACGACAAATTGAAACCAAATCCGGCAAAAATAGTCCGGCGTACATCCCTAATCAAAACACCAAAAATGTATGAAAACTTCACACTGCACTGGAATTTTGAGTATCTATAATCCAATAGGATGAGAGTATAGACTCTGGGAGAGTTTTCTCACACTTTTTAAACTTGGGCAATGTAATAGAGTCAGAGAACAAAGCAGCAGAGCAAACTCGTATGTTTTTCAGACTCATAAAACTCACAATTTAAAAATTCATTCAGATTTTTTGCCACTTTGAAGATAAAACTCGACGAATGTGATAGGTTACTGCTAAATTCTCACCCTATTACATTTGGAAAATAGTATCTAATATATGATGATAATTCAAATATCTTTATTATGATATTTCATAAGGGGGTGCAACCAGGAAATACACGTCGTCGTCATGCACAACGTTTCCAAAGAAATTGGAAAAAAGAAGTCCGTATTAGTGCACACACACACACCGGCCTACAAAGTTTAAAATTTAACCATTATTTAAATCTATTAAAATTATTAAATGTAAGTGCTCAAGCAAGTGAAATAAAGTTAAAACCAGAGAAGTGAAGAAAATTGTGAATAAAAATAAGAAGCAAGGGGTCTCCTCTGTCTGTTTATTGTTTATTGTTGTTTTCTTATAATTATCATTACAAATTAATGCTGTTTAAATGTCCACCTTACTGGCCATCCCAATCCTATGCCATTATTCTGTTTATTACAGAGACTTGTTTTAATATCCAACAAGTCTGCAAAGAGATTACTGATATATTTTACATCAGTCCCTGTTGTGATAATTGCAACTATGCAGGACGGGTCTGCAGCAATGGCCTTTTTTTCCCAAAATGGAGGCAGGTCACCGCCGTTGTGGGGGAGTGACGAGGACAGGATCTCCATCAGCTGACAGCGTTTTTATGGCCTCCTTTCAGCATCTGTGACCCAACGCAACTGGAATCAGTAATGGATGTAGGAGGCATGATGCCTCCAGGGCATTACCATATTAGTGCTATTACAGCCGATACCATGTAAGCAGCTGCAATAGCTACTGTGTACACAGCTGAATCAGGCCCATGTTAACAACTTTGTATATGGATTAGGGGTGTGCACCGGCCACTTTTCGTGTTTTGTGTTTTGGTTTTGGATCTGGATCTTTCTTCGTGTTTTGGATCTGGATTGGTTTTGCCAAAACCACCCTTCCGTGTTTTGGGTTCTGGGTTTTGTGTTTTGGATCTGTATTTTTTTGAAAAAAAGCATAAAAACAGCTAAAATCACAGAATTTGTAGGTTTTTCTGCTCCTATGCTATTATTAACCTCAATAACCTTAATTTCCACTCATTTCCAGTCTATTCTGAACACCTCACACCTCACAATAGTGTTTTTATGTCCAAAAGGTTGCACCGAGGTAGCTGGATGACTATGCTAAGCGACACGAGTGGGCGGCACAAACACGTGACCCATCTAGGAGTGACACTGCAGTGGCAGGCAGGATGGCAGTTAGAAAAACTAGGCCCCAAACTGTACATAATGCAAAGAAAAAAAGAGGTGCAAGATGGAATTGTCCTTGGGCCCTCCCACCCACCCTTATGTTGTATAAACAGGACATGCACACTTTAACAAATCAATCATTTCAGCGCCAGGGTCTGCCACACAACTGTGGCTGAAATGATTGGTTCGTTTGGGCCCCCACAAAACAAGCTGGCAATTAATGTGTCCCTGCACAAACTGGCTCTACGGAGGCAAGATGTCATCCTCATCCTCCTCATCCACCGATTCCTCACCCTCTTCAGTGTGTACATCCTCATCCTCACAAAGTATTAACTCGTCCCCACTTGAATCCACCACCACAGGTCCCTCTGTACCTTCTGGAGGCTGGTCTCCCTGGAAGAGCTGATAATTCATTTTGATGAACATCATCTTCTCCACATTCTGTGGAAGCAACCTCCTACGCCTTTCGCTGACAAGGTTCCCGGCTGCACTAAACACTCTTTCGGAGTACACACTGGAGGGGGGGCAACTCAGGTAAAATAGAGCCAGTTTGTACAGGGGCCTCCAAATTGCCTCTTTTTCCTGCCAGTACAGGTATGGACTGTCTGACATGCCTACTTGGATGCTGTCACCGATGTAATCCTCCACCATTCTGTCAATGGTGACAGTATCATATGCAGTGACAGTAGACATGTCAGAAATTGTTGCCAGGTCCTTCAGTCCGGACCAGATGTCCAAACTTGGTCCTGCCTGCCCTGCATCACCGCCAGCGGGTTGCTTAGGATACCTAAGTTTTTTCCTGGCAGCCCCAGTTGCGGGAGAAAATGAAGAAGGAGCCGTTGACGTGTCACGTTCCGCTTCAGCTGACAGTGTGTTCACCAGCAGGTCTTTGCACCTCTGCAGGCTTGTGTCGGCCGGAAAGAGAGACACCACATAGGCTTTAAACCTAGGATCGAGCACGGTGGCCAAAATGTAGTGGTCTGATTTCAACAGATTGACCACCCTGGAATCCTGGCAAAGCGAATGAAGGGCTTCATCCACAAGTCCCACATGCCGAGCGGAATCGCTCCGTCTTAGCTCCTCCTTCACTTTCTCCAGCTGCTTCTGCAAAAGCCTGATGAGGGGAATGACCTGACTCAAGCTGGCAGTGTCTGAACTGACTTCACGTGTGGTAAGTTCGAAGGGCTGAAGAACCTTGCACAACACGGAAATCATTCTCCACTGCGCTTGAGTCAGGTGCATACCCCCTCCTTTGCCTATGTCATAGGTGGATGTATAGGCTTGTATGGCCTTTTGCTGCTCCTCCATCCTCTGAAGCATATAGAGGGTTGAGTTCCACCGCGTCACAACCTCTTGCTTCAGGTGATGGCGGGGCAGGTTCAAGAGTGTTTGCTGGCGCTCCAGTCTTCGGCACGCAGTCGCTGAATGGCGAAAGTGGCCAGAAATTTTTCGGGCCACCCAAAGCGTCTCCTGCATGCCCCTGTCGCTTTTCAGAAAATTCTGCACCACCAAGTTTATTGTGTGAGCAAAACATGGGACGTGCTGGAATTTGCCCAGATGTAATGCCCGCACAATATTGGTGGCGTTGTCAGATATCACAAATCCCCAGGAGAGTCTAAGTGGGGTAAGCCACTGGGCGATGATTTCCCTCAGTTTCTCTAAGAGGTTGTCGGCGGTGTGCCTCTTACTGAAACCGGTGATACACAGCGTAGCCTGCCTTGTAACGAGCTGGCGTTTCTGAGATGCTGCTACTGGTGACGCTGCTGCTGTTGCTGCGTAAGGTGATACATCTACCCAGTGGGCTGTCACAGTCATATAGTCCTTAGTCTGCCCTGTTCCACTTGTCCACATGTCCGTGGTTAAGTGGACATTGTGTACAACGGCATTTTTCAGGACACTGAGGACACTTTTTCTGACGTTTCTGTACAGTCTCGGTATCGCCTGCCTAGTGAAGTGGAATCTAGACGGGATTTGGAACCGGGGACACACTACCTCCATCAATTGTCTAAATCCCACTGCACTAATGGCGGATACCGGACGCACGTCTAACACCAACATAGCAGTCAAGGCCTCAGTTATACGTTTTGCTTCAGGATGACTGCTGTCGTACTTCATCCTCCTCGCTAAGGACTGTTGGAGGGTCAATTGTTTAGTAAAAGTAGTGGTGTTCCTACTTCCTCTCTGGGATGATGAACGACTCCCAGCAGCAGCAGCAACAGCAGCAGCGGCAGCAGTAGGCGTAGCAATGCAGGATCCTCCGGAGGAATCCCGGATAGGAGAGTCAGTCATGCCAGTGATATGGCCTGCAGGACTACTTCCGATCCTGACTAAGGAGGAAATTGACGAGGAGGGAGTTGACGGTGTGGTTTGCAGGCGCTTGGATACAACAGGACAACGGGATTTAGGTGTCCCTGGACTGCTTACGGTCTGAGCCAAAGTTTCTGAACTTGACAGTAACTTTTTATGAACGCGCTGCAGGTGCCGTATAAGGGAGGATGTTCCTAGGTGGTTGACGTCCCTACCCCTACTTATTTCACCTTTACATATGGTACATATGGCAAGACAGTTGTTGTCCGGATTTGGATAGAAATATTGCCAGACCAAAGAGGTGGAATGTTTGGTCTTCTGCCCAGGCATGACCGTGATGGGCTTTTTCATCCCACGGACAACAACTGTCTCCCCCGGAGCCTGATTTAAACAAACCACATCACCATCAGAATCCTCCTCGCCAACTTCCTCCTCAGCGCCAGCTACACCAGTATCCTCATCCTGTTGTACTTCAACAGTGACATCTTCAATTTGCATATCAGCAAGTGGACTGTGGGTGCTCCTTTCAGCACTTGCAGGGGGCGTGCAAATGGTGGAAAGAGCCACCTCTTCCCGTCCAGTGCTGGGAAGGTCAGGCATCGCAACCACCACCACACTTGGACTCTCTTTGGGGATTTGTGATATCTTCTTAGAAAGCACAGTTCTTCGCTGTGCTTTTGCCAGCTTAACTCTTTTGATTTTTTTAGTGGGAGGAGTGCTTCCATCGTCATGTGAAGCTGAACCACTAGTCATGAACATACTAGGGATCGACCTTAGCCGTTCCTTGCCACTCCGTGTCGTAAATGGCATATTGGCAAGTTTACGTTTCTCTTCAGCTGATTTAAATGTCTTTTTCAAGGTCATTTTCCTGAACTTTGCCATTTGGGATTGTATGTGCCCTCTACTATGACATTGGGCATCGGCCTTGGCAGACGACGTTGATGGCATGTTATCGTCTATGTCATGACTAGTGGCAGCAGCTTCAGCACTAGGAGGAAGTGGTTCTTGATCTTTCTCTATTTTATTTTTATCGGAGAAAGTTTGGTCCTCCATTTATGTTATATCGATTTGATATATACGTGCGGCTAAACACAGAAAATAAATTTTTTTTTGGTTCGGACTGGAGTGTACTTTGTGGGTTACAGCACCCTTTAACGGTCAAGCCAGCCGGCCCTTTACTTATGACACAGGCGCACTCTTGGCACTACTTTGTTGATGCACGTGCGGCTACTGCGCACACAATTCACAAACACAGAAAATAATTTTTTTTTTGGTTTGGACTGGAGTGTACTTTCGGGGGTTACAGCACCCTTAACGGTCAAGCCAGCCGGCCCTTTACTTATGACACAGGCGCACGCTTGGCACTACTTTGTTGATGCACGTGCGGCTACTGCGCACACAATTCACAAACACAGAAAATAATTTTTTTTTTGGTTTGGACTGGAGTGTACTTTCGGGAGTTACAGCACCCTTAACGGTCAAGCCAGCCGGCCCTTTACTTATGACACAGGCGCACGCTTGGCACTACTTTGTTGATGCACGTGCGGCTACTGCGCACACAATTCACAAACACAGAAAATAATTTTTTTTTGGTTTGGACTGGAGTGTACTTTCAGGGGTTACAGCACCCTTTAACGGTCAAGCCAGCCGGCCCTTTACTTATGACACAGGCGCACGCTTGGCACTACTTTGTTGATGCACGTGCGGCTACTGCGCACACAATTCACAAACACAGAAAATAATTTTTTTTTGGTTTGGACTGGAGTGTACTTTCGGGGGTTACAGCACCCTTTAACGGTCAAGCCAGCCGGCCCTTTACTTATGACACAGGGGCACTCTTGGCACTACTTTGTTGATGCACGTGCGGCTACTGCGCACACAATTCACAAACACAGAAAATAATTTTTTTTTAGGTTTGGACTGGAGTGTACTTTCGGGGGTTACAGCACCCTTAACGGTCAAGCCAGCCGGCCCTTTACTTATGACACAGGCGCACGCTTGGCACTACTTTGTTGATGCACGTGCGGCTACTGCGCACACAATTCACAAACACAGAAAATAATTTTTTTTTGGTTTGGACTGGAGTGTACTTTCGGGGGTTACAGCACCCTTTAACGGTCAAGCCAGCCGGCCCTTTACTTATGACACAGGCGCACGCTTGGCACTACTTTGTTGATGCACGTGCGGCTACTGCGCACACAATTCACAAACACAGAAAATAATTTTTTTTTAGGTTTGGACTGGAGTGTACTTTCGGGGGTTACAGCACCCTTAACAGTCAAGCCAGCCGGCCCTTTACTTATGACACAGGCGCACGCTTGGCACTACTTTGTTGATGCACGTGCGGCTACTGCGCACACAATTCACAAACACAGAAAATAATTTTTTTTTTGGTTTGGACTGGAGTGTACTTTCGGGGGTTACAGCACCCTTAACGGTCAAGCCAGCCGGCCCTTTACTTATGACACAGGCGCACGCTTGGCACTACTTTGTTGATGCACGTGCGGCTACTGCGCACACAATTCACAAACACAGAAAATATATTATTTTTTTAGCACTTGGGGGGAGCACCCCTGATGGACAGAGCACCCCCTGGACAACACTACAGCACCCCTTTAGGACTGGGACACTGCACAGGACTTTGGAACTGACTGCACAACACAGTCCAGCCAGCCCCTATGGACTTTGAAGTAGTGGACACAGCCCCTATTAACAACAGCAGCACAGCACAACACAGCCAGCCCCTATGGACTTTGAAGTAGTGGACAACAGCAGCACTACACTACACTACACTACACAGCACTAACTCCCACCCTCCCTCTTCACTGTCCACAGCCGAGTGAGAAAATGGCGCCGACGCGGGTACCTTATATAGGATCCAAAACCCGCGAGACTCGGAAGGCGGGATGATGACGTTTTGCCTCGATGTCAGATCCGAGTCAGGCGGGAAAAGTCGAGCCTGACTCGGATCGGACTCGGATCGGGGGGGCTCGGGGGGGTTCGGATTTCAGAAATCCGAACCCGCTCACCCCTAATATGGATAGGATGCAAATAATAAGCAAAATTCAGGAAAGCGTATGACTCTCTACCAGGCAGGGCCTGATTTACCATTATGCAACCTAGGCGCCCGCCTAGGGCCCGTCGGGTTTCAAGGGGCCCGTGACCTGGCCCCCATACCAATCTGAAGCTGGCCCTGAAGTGACCTGTTGAACTTGTGCTGTGTTTTTGAAGTTGAACTGCTGCGCTACTGGCACACACAGCAGTAGCAGCAGCATGTTCCAGGGCTCTGCCCCTAGCATCCAGCTGGCCCCTTCTAACCAATCCCCAAGCAGCCTGCTCACCTCCCGCAGTCGTTCAGCCATCCTCCTCCTTCATTACAGCCTCCCCCCCGCAGTATGACAAGCAGCCCTCCTCCCTCCTCCGCAGTATAGCGACCAGCCTTCGCTCCCCCTCCGCAATATATCAACCAGCCTTCCCTCCCCCCTCCGCAGTATAGTGACCAGCCTTCCCTCCCCCCTCTGCCGTATAGCGACCAGCCTTCTGCTGCCCGCCCCCCCCACAGTATAGCAAATAGCCTTCCACCGCCCCCCCCGCAGTATAGAAAGCGGCCGCTCCCCTCGGTATGGCACGCAGCCTTCTGCCGCCACCCCCTCCGCAGTATAGCAAGACATCCTCATGCAGCATCGACCACCTTCCCCCAGCAGTGTAGCCAATCTGCCTCCCTTGGCTCCATCCACCTGGCCCCCTACGGTGTAGCAAGCAGCCTCCTCCAACTCTTCCTCCCTCTGGATGTGGGAACCGCGGGAGAAATTGCCCGACTCATTATTCCACCCACTAAGTGAGCTCACCTTGGCAAGTTTGACTGAAAAAAAACAACTTATGGTGTTAAATATCACAGCAAACATAGCTCTGTATGTATGTTTGTGTGTGTGTATAGTATTTGTGTGTGATACGATATAGATATATATATATATATATATATATATATATATATACACACACAGTTAGTATATACAGTCAGGTCCATAAATATTGGGACATTGACAGAATTTTCATATTTTGTCCTCTATTCACCACCACAATGGCTTTGTGCCTCCCACTTTTTAAGGAGCCAAAAGTAATGGGACAAACTAAACAATCCTAAATCTAACTTTTACTTTTTAATACTTTGTTGCAAATCCTTTGCAGGTAATTACAGACTGAAGTCTGGAACGCATAGACAACACCAGACGCTGGGTTTCATCCCTGGTGATGCTCTGCCAGGCCTCTACTGCAAATGTCTTCAGTTCCTGCTTGTTCTTGGGGCATTTTCCCTTCAGTTTTGTCTTCATCAAGTGAAATGCATGCTCAATTAGATTCTGAGTTCTGAAGCATTTGACTGAATATGAGCATATAATATTGCCCGAAACACTTCAGAATTCATTATGCTGCTTTTGTCAGCAGTCACATCATCAATAAATACAAGGGAACCAGTTCCATTGGCAGCCATACATGCCCACCCCATGACACTACCACCACCATGCTTCACTGATGAGGTGGTATGTTTTGGATCATGAGCAGTTCCTTTCCTTCTCTTCTCTTCCCATCACTCTGGTACAAGTTGATCTTTGTCTCATCTGTCAATAGGATGTTGTTCCAGAACTGTAATGGCTTTTTTAGATGTTGTTTGGCAAACTCTAATCTGGTCTTCCTGTTTTTGTGGCTCACCAATGGTTTGCATCTTGTGGTGAACCCTCTATATTCACTCTTGTGAAGTCTTCTCTTGAATGTTGACTTTGACACATATACATCTACCTCCTGGAGAGTGTTCTTGATTTGACCAACTGTTGTGAAGGGGTTTTTCTTCACCAAGGAAATAATTATTTTGTCATCCACCACAGTTGTTTTCCGTGGTCTTCCGGGTCTTTTGTTGTTGCTGAGCTCTCCGGTGCGTTCTTTCTTTTTAAGAATGTTCCAAACAGTTGATTTGGCCACACCTAATGTTTTTGCTATCTATCTTATGGGTTTGTTTTGATTTTTCAGCCTAATGATGGCTTGCTTCCCTGATAGTGACAGCTCTTTGGATCTCATATTGAGAGTTGACAGAAACTGATTCCAAATGCAAATGTCACACCTAGAATCAACTCCAGACCTTTTACCTGCTTAATTGATAATGAAATAACGAGGGAATAGCCCACACCTGTCCATGAAATAGCTTTTGAGTTGATAGTCCCATTACTTTTGGCCCCTTAAAAAGTGGGAGGCACATATTGAAACTGTTGTAATTCCTACACCGTTCACCCGATTTGGATGCAATTACCCTCAAATTAAATCTGAAAGTCTGCAGTTAAAGCACATCTTGTTTGTTTCATTTCAAAACCATTGTGGTGGTGAATAGAGGCCAAAATCTGAAAATTCTGTCAATGTCCCAATATTTATGGACCTGACTGTATATATATCCACTGTGTGTATATAAATACTGTACATATTGTATGTATAATTATATATATATATATATATATATATAATGTATGTACATATACACTGCCTATATATATATATATATATACACAGTATATATATATACACTATGTGTGTATATATACTGTATATATTGTATGTATAATATATATATATATATACATCAATGGATCCGACACTCCTCTATAGCAGAAACTTTGGCCCGGTGCCTCCACAATGCAAGAAAGCATAAATAGTACGACAGAGGTGCGGCACTCATGGCGTTTCGTGGGCTGTGTTTTCTTTGAAGCGCCGTGAGTGCCGCACCTCTGTCCTACTATATATATATATATTCGCTGAGTCTACCTCTGTTCTTTCCACTTTTCCTTCTGTCTCACCATGTTTTGTCTCACCGTGTTTTTTCCCTTTCCCTCCTCCCTCTGTTTGTCCCTCCCTATACTCCGGGCTACCTCTATTTGTCCCCCTTTACTCCCATCTACCTCTGTTTGTCCCCCTCTCTTCCTGTCTCCCTCTGTTTGTCCCCCATTCCTCACGTCTACCTCTGTTTGTCCCCCTCTCTTCCTGTCTCCCTCTGTTTGTAACCCATTCCTCACGTCTACCTCTGTTTGCCCCCCATTCCTCAAGTCTACCTCTGTTTGCCCCCCATTCCTCCTGTCTACCTCTGTTTGCCCCCCATTCCTCCTGTCTACCTCTGTTTGCCCCCCATTCCTTCTGTCTACCTCTGTTTGTCCCCTTCTACTCTTCTCTTCCACTGTTTGTCCTCCATTCATCCCGTTCTACATTGCAGGCTTGCAAAAGAGGGCCTTAGCTGTTCACTTAAAATTTCCATTCTACATTTGTGTGTGCGCGCATATTTGATGTTTTTGCCTTGCTCTCATGTTGTTTAGTGTGTATTTGATTACAGTAATAACTGCATACATTACAGTAGTGTCACTGGAGCAAGTTAAATATATATATGTATATATATAAAGACAACGTTTAGACCGGCACTCATATATAACATTCCATTAGGGTAGCTCCGGTGCCACAACCCAAAAAATTGTATATTCAAGGTGAAAATGGAAAGGCACTCAGAGACGCAAATAACTTCAAGCAGCTACAATGATGAAATCAATGTTTCGGAGAGAACCTCCTTTATCAAGACTGTATAATAAATGAAAAAGACAAACATACATTAAATAGACTTGGCTTACCACCCTCGTGACATGTGCAAGCAATTCCAACCGACGGCTGAATCCCGCTGACGTCACACCTGCTACTCGGAAAAGCCGGGGACTCCCTGTGGGGGAGTGGTTAGACAGTGACGGTAGTGAAAGGACCATCACCAGGGAAACATGTAAACAACAACGCTACGTAGCACGGCAAAACACCGTGCTATTACAAGGTGAAGAAGCAAACTAATATAATCCATGCATCAATATAATAGCCTGAAAGGAGATAAACCTGCATAAATTCATAGCAATGAAAGCAAGACATTGAATGCATGAAGGATATAACAGCAAACTGATGTGACATCTCAGGCAGGTATATAATCATGTAAATAATATTAATTAGAAGAATCAGCAATATTATCAAGCACTGATATCAAGTATCTGTGCATATAACTCCCTGAGGAATCAGCGGAGAAAACAGCAAATAACATAGACATCACAAAAAACATGAAAACACAAGAGATTCATTCAGTCCCCTGGGTTGGACCGTCTGCAATCTGTGGATCCATTGTGCTTCTTTTTGCAGTAAAGTGCGATCACGACCACCTCCCCTAGGATTAGGGGGCACATAATCGATCATTTTGTATCTGATAGTTGATAGATTGTGTTGGAAATCTTTAAAGTGTCTAGGTACAGGCTGGTCAATCTGTTTGCCATCTAGGGCCGCTCTAATACTGGGCCAAACGGAGAGCTCTTATGGTTGATCGTGAGACCAGTTTAGTATGCAAACCTAAAAAACTGCAGGAAAACAACATTATCTGGACGATGAATTACACTACAGCAAGTCCAAGAGATAATTAAAAAAGCCAGAAACATCTGGCCCATCATTGCTGATAATCCCTCAAAATCCAGCCTTACAAAATTGTGCCATTTTACCCTCCTACCGGCGTGGTCGGAATATCAAGGATTACATTGTTAAAAATGATATCAGTCTGTTGGGTAAGCAACAAGCCAGCTCATTTTTTGACTCGTAAGCCGTAGCGGGTAATTACAGATGTACAGGCTGTACCTACGTGCAGTTTCTTAGAAACTGGGGACACTTTTTCTCACCCTAGATCTGGCAAAATCTACAAAATTCATCATACCTTGACATGCTCTAGTCGTTTTGTCGTTTATTTTATAAGATGCCCCTGTGGATTGTTTTACATAGGGAAAACATCAAGACAAATGAAAGAACGCATGGCCCGTACATAGGTCCAGTATTAGAGCAGGCCCTAGATGGCAAACAGATTGCACCAGCCTGTACCTAGACACTTTAAAGATTTTCCAACACAATCTATCAACTATCAGATACAAAATGATCGATTATGTGCCCCCCTAATCCTAGGGGAGGTGATCGTGATCGCACTTTACTGCAAAAAGAAGCACAATGGATCCACAGATTGCAGACGGTCCAACCCAGGGGACTGAATGAATCTCTTGTGTTTTCATGTTTTTTGTGATGTCTATGTTATTTGCTGTTTTCTCTGCTGATTCCTCAGGGAGTTATATGCACAGATACTTGATATCAGTGCTTGATAATATTGCTGATTCTTCTAATTAATATTATTTACATGATTATATACCTGCCTGAGATGTCACATCAGTTTGCTGTTATATCCTTCATGCATTCTATGTCTTGCTTTCATTGCTATGAATTTATGCAGGTTTATCTCCTTTCAGGCTATTATATTGATGCATGGATTATATTAGTTTGCTTCTTCACCTTGTAATAGCATGGTATTTTGCCGTGCTACGTAGCGTTGTTGTTTACATGTTTCCCTGGTGATGGTCCTTTCACTACCGTCACTGTCTAACCACTCCCCCACAGGGAGTCCCCGGCTTTTCGGAGTCGCAGGTGTGACGTCAGCGGGATTCAGCCGTCGGTTGGAATTGCTTGCACATGTCACGAGGGTGGTAGACAAAGTCTATTTAATGTTTGTTTGTCTTTTTCATTTATTATACAGTCTTGATAAAGGAGGTTCTCTCCGAAACGTTGATTTCATCATTGTAGCTGCTTGAAGTTATTTGCGTCTCTGAGTGCCTTTCCATTTTCACCTTGAATATATATATATATATATATATATATAAAAAATAACTGATGTGTGTGTATATAATTTGATTTGTATATCTTGCTCCAGGAATACATACTGTAATATATGCACAGGATTGTTTGAGGGTGGGGGGGCCCCAAACCAGTATCTTGCCTAGGGCCACATGAGGTCTAAATCCGGCTCTGCTACCAGGGGCGATTCTTGAGGCCTTTTGAGCAGGGGCGGGCTGGTCCAGCGGCATCTACAAGGAGTGTGCGGCCGTTCGCTCTGTTAATAAGGCAGCCGACTGAGAGGCAAGCAGAGAAAGATACTCCACGGCCACTCTGATTACATACAATGAGAGCGGCCAGGCAGCATTCTCTATCTGTCTTCCAGCCTGTGCCACAGAGCTGTATTAAAGGGTGGGGACGTACCCCCAATCCTCCCTCTCTCACACCATTACCTTAATCACAGCTGCAGTGCACAGCAGGAACTACTATTCGAGCTGGAGATCTTCACGTTACAGCATGTTTTTATGTTTAAAACAGTGATTTTGTTGAAAGTACCAACAAATTGAAAGATTTAATTTCGTTGGCCTTTTACATTGTTATTCTCGTGAATGGGTAGGTTTGGGCCCACAGTGCATTGTTTTGCCCGGGAGCCTACAATGCTGTTAAGACAGCCCTGATCTCTACCCATTGCGGAGTGTCGAAGTCACACCAAGCATCTCACGCCGGAAAGTGCAAAAATGCTATTGTGAACGAGGACACATCTGTACAGGACTCTGGTGAGGATGGTACAGCCAGTGCCATCACTCAGGCCGCGATGACCTGTGACACGGAAGCGGCCAAGCCCTTGATTGTGTTGCCCACCTGCAGTATTGTAGCCCCCCGCCGCAATTCATGACAATTGTGGGGGTGCACCCCCATTTCCTGTGACTCAGTGCCCCAGCTAACCCTACTCTGTCTGTTTGCTGTTTTCACGTCTACCTCTGTTTACCCCCCTTTCCTCAAGTCTACCTCTGTTTGCCTCCCCATTCCTCCTGTCTACCTCTGTTTGCCCCCCACAATCCTTCTGTCTACCTCTGTTTGTCCCCCTCTCTCCTCTTCTCTTCCACTGTTTGTCCTCTATTCATCCCGTTCTACATTGCAGGGCTTGCAAAAGAGGGCCTTAGCTGTGAACACATAAAGGCGGCACTCAGAGACTTTCAAATGGAATGTGCAAAAGCAATACTTTAATCCATCAACGTTTCGGGACCTCCCGTCCCTTCCTCAGGATGTACAGTACAGAATGACAAACAAACAAACAAACAAACACACGACAGCTATAAATAGCTTACCTGTCTGGACGCGTGGTGCGCATCACGCTCGTCGCGCCGGGGACCCGACCGGAACACAGGCACCAAGTCAGCCGGAAGTTCTGTGCGTGTCACGCACCAGAAGTATTCCGTGAGTCATGTGCCCATGTGGTCACCCCTAACACAACAGCTGATGGAGGCAACCCGCAGCCCAATGGTAGCCATAGCAACCCACTAGTATTTTTTATTATTTTTTTCATTTTTCTCTATCTCTTTATTGATTATTTGTTTTTAAATTGACATTTTTGCCCCACCAGTAGTTGCAATTTATGCCACTAATAATCTTTCGCAACTTGCTGTTTTTTTAGTATTTAAGATTATTATCATTCATATTGTTTTTGCACGTTTGCATATAAAATTACGTCTGTGCATTGTTATGTTTCTCTAGTGGGTTGCTATGGCTACCATTGGGCTGCGGGTTGCCTCCATCAGCTGTTGTGTTAGGGGTGACCACATGGGCAGCATGACTCACGGAATACTTCCGGTGCGTGACACGCACAGAACTTCCGGCTGACTTGGTGCCTGTGTTCCGGTCGGGTCCCCGGCGCGACGAGCGTGATGCGCACCACGCGTCCAGACAGGTAAGCTATTTATAGCTGTCGTGTGTTTGTTGGTTTGTCATTCTGTACTGTACATCCTGAGGAAGGGACGGGAGGTCCCGAAACGTTGATGGATTAAAGTATTGCTTTTGCACATTCCATTTGAAAGTCTTTGAGTGCCGCCTTTATGTGTTCATATATCTCGGGGGCTCTGACCCTTGCAAGGAGGGCACCGTGAGCAGGTATAATTTATCGCTTCAATCAGGAGTGCCGGATCAGCTGTGTTTCTATATATATATATATATATATATATATATATATAAAACTGATGTGTGTGTATATAATTTGATTTGTGTATCTTGCTCCTGGAATACATACTGTAATATATGCACAGGATTGTTTGAGGGTGGGGGGCCCCCCAAACCAGTATCTTGCCTAGGGCCCTCATGAGGTCTAAATCCGGCTCTGCTCCCAAATGACATCATTTGGGGGTGTGCCCATATGGCAAACCTTCCGTTTTTACTTCATGCTGGGGGTGAGCCCAGCACTCCATCAGCAGGCTGGGCTGCCCCAGCTCATCTCTCTGCACTTAATGGGTAGAGATCAGGGCTGTCTTAACAGCATTGTAGGCTCCGGGCAAAAACAATCCACTGGGGCCCCAACCTACCCATTCACGAGAATAACAATGTAAAAGGCCAAACGAAATTAAATCTTTCAATTTGTTGGTACTTTCAACAAAATCACTGTTTAAACATAAAAAACATGCTATAACGTGAAGATCTCCAGCTCGTATAGTAGTTCCTTGCTGTGCACTGCAGCTGTGATTAAGGTATGGGGTGTGAGAGAGGGAGGATTGGGGGTACGTCCCCACCCTTTAATACAGCTCTGTGGCACAGGCTGGAAGACAGATAGAGAATGCTGCCTGGCCGCTCTCATTGTATGTAATCAGAGTGGCCGTGGAGTATCTTTCTCTGCTTGCCTCTCAGTCGGCTGCCTTATTAACAGAGCGAACGGCCGCACACTCCTTGTAGATGCCGCTGGACCAGCCCGCCCTGCTCAAAGGCCTCTAGAATCGCCCTGGTAGCAGAGCCGGATTTAGACCTCATGGGGCCCTAGGCAAGATACTGGTTTGGGGCCCCCCACCCTCAAACAATCCTGTGCATATATTACAGTATGTATTCCTGGAGCAAGATACACAAATCAAATTATATACACACACATCAGTTATTTATATATATATATATATTTAACTTGCTCCAGTGACACTACTGTAATGTATGCAGTTATTACTGTAATCAAATACACACTAAACAACATGAGAGCAAGGCAAAAACATCAAATATGCGCGCACACACAAATGTAGAATGGAAATTTTAAGTGAACAGCTAAGGCCCTCTTTTGCAAGCCTGCAATGTAGAACGGGATGAATGGAGGACAAACAGTGGAAGAGAAGAGGAGAGGGGGACAAACAGAGGTAGACAGAAGGATTGGGGGGCAAACAGAGGTAGACAGGAGGAATGGGGAGGCAAACAGAGGTAGACTTGAGGAAAGGGGGGTAAACAGAGGTAGACGTGAGGAATGGGGGACAAACAGAGGGAGACAGGAAGAGAGGGGGACAAACAGAGGTAGACAGGAGGAATGGGGAGGCAAACAGAGGTAGACTTGAGGAAAGGGGGGTAAACAGAGGTAGACGTGAGGAATGGGGGACAAACAGAGGGAAACAGGAAGAGAGGGGGACAAACAGAGGTAGACGTGAGGAATGAGGGACAAACAGAGGGAGACAGGAAGAGAGGGGGACAAACAGAGGTAGACGGGATAAAAGGGGGACAAATAGAGGTAGCCCGGAGTATAGGGAGGGACAAACAGAGGGAGGAGGGAAAGGGGAAAAACACGGTGAGACAAAACATAGTGAGACAGAAGAAAAAGTGGAAAGAACAGAGGTAGACTCAGCGTATATATATATATATATATATATATATATTAGGGGTGAGCGGGTTCGGATTTCTGAAATCCGAACCCCCCCGAGCCCCCCCGATCCGAGTCCGATCCGAGTCAGGCTCGACTTTTCCCGCCTGACTCGGATCTGACATCGAGGCAAAACGTCATCATCCCGCCTTCCGAGTCTCGCGGGTTTTGGATCCTATATAAGGTACCCGCGTCGGCGCCATTTTCTCACTCGGCTGTGGACAGTGAAGAGGGAGGGTGGGAGTTAGTGCTGTGTAGTGTAGTGTAGTGTAGTGCTGCTGTTGTCCACTACTTCAAAGTCCATAGGGGCTGGCTGTGTTGTGCTGTGCTGCTGTTGTTAATAGGGGCTGTGTCCACTACTTCAAAGTCCATAGGGGCTGGCTGGACTGTGTTGTGCAGTCAGTTCTCCATAGGGGCTGTGTCCACTCCAAAGTCCTGTGCAGTGTCCCAGTCCTAAAGGGGTGCTGTAGTGTTGTCCAGGGGGTGCTCTGTCCATCAGGGGTGCTCCCCCCAAGTGCTAAAAAAATAATATATTTTCTGTGTTTGTGAATTGTGTGCGCAGTAGCCGCACGTGCATCAACAAAGTAGTGCCAAGCGTGCGCCTGTGTCATAAGTAAAGGGCCGGCTGGCTTGACCGTTAAGGGTGCTGTAACCCCCGAAAGTACACTCCAGTCCAAACCAAAAAAAAAATTATTTTCTGTGTTTGTGAATTGTGTGCGCAGTAGCCGCACGTGCATCAACAAAGTAGTGCCAAGCGTGCGCCTGTGTCATAAGTAAAGGGCCGGCTGGCTTGACCGTTAAGGGTGCTGTAACCCCCGAAAGTACACTCCAGTCCAAACCAAAAAAAAAATTATTTTCTGTGTTTGTGAATTGTGTGCGCAGTAGCCGCACGTGCATCAACAAAGTAGTGCCAAGCGTGCGCCTGTGTCATAAGTAAAGGGCCGGCTGGCTTGACCGTTAAGGGTGCTGTAACCCCCGAAAGTACACTCCAGTCCAAACCTAAAAAAAAATTATTTTCTGTGTTTGTGAATTGTGTGCGCAGTAGCCGCACGTGCATCAACAAAGTAGTGCCAAGCGTGCGCCTGTGTCATAAGTAAAGGGCCGGCTGGCTTGACCGTTAAAGGGTGCTGTAACCCCCGAAAGTACACTCCAGTCCAAACCAAAAAAAAATTATTTTCTGTGTTTGTGAATTGTGTGCGCAGTAGCCGCACGTGCATCAACAAAGTAGTGCCAAGCGTGCGCCTGTGTCATAAGTAAAGGGCCGGCTGGCTTGACCGTTAAGGGTGCTGTAACCCCCGAAAGTACACTCCAGTCCAAACCTAAAAAAAAATTATTTTCTGTGTTTGTGAATTGTGTGCGCAGTAGCCGCACGTGCATCAACAAAGTAGTGCCAAGAGTGCCCCTGTGTCATAAGTAAAGGGCCGGCTGGCTTGACCGTTAAAGGGTGCTGTAACCCCCGAAAGTACACTCCAGTCCAAACCAAAAAAAAATTATTTTCTGTGTTTGTGAATTGTGTGCGCAGTAGCCGCACGTGCATCAACAAAGTAGTGCCAAGCGTGCGCCTGTGTCATAAGTAAAGGGCCGGCTGGCTTGACCGTTAAAGGGTGCTGTAACCCCTGAAAGTACACTCCAGTCCAAACCAAAAAAAAATTATTTTCTGTGTTTGTGAATTGTGTGCGCAGTAGCCGCACGTGCATCAACAAAGTAGTGTCAAGCGTTCGCCTGTGTCATAAGTAAAGGGCCGGCTGGCTTGACCGTTAAGGGTGCTGTAACCCCCGAAAGTACACTCCAGTCCAAACCAAAAAAAAAATTATTTTCTGTGTTTGTGAATTGTGTGCGCAGTAGCCGCACGTGCATCAACAAAGTAGTGCCAAGCGTGCGCCTGTGTCATAAGTAAAGGGCCGGCTGGCTTGACCGTTAAGGGTGCTGTAACCCCCGAAAGTACACTCCAGTCCAAACCAAAAAAAAAATTATTTTCTGTGTTTGTGAATTGTGTGCGCAGTAGCCGCACGTGCATCAACAAAGTAGTGCCAAGCGTGCGCCTGTGTCATAAGTAAAGGGCCAGCTGGCTTGACCGTTAAGGGTGCTGTAACCCCCGAAAGTACACTCCAGTCCAAACATAAAAAAAAATTATTTTCTGTGTTTGTGAATTGTGTGCGCAGTAGCCGCACGTGCATCAACAAAGTAGTGCCAAGCGTGCGCCTGTGTCATAAGTAAAGGGCCGGCTGGCTTGACCGTTAAAGGGTGCTGTAACCCCCGAAAGTACACTCCAGTCCAAACCAAAAAAAAATTATTTTCTGTGTTTGTGAATTGTGTGCGCAGTAGCCGCACGTGCATCAACAAAGTAGTGCCAAGCGTGCGCCTGTGTCATAAGTAAAGGGCCGGCTGGCTTGACCGTTAAGGGTGCTGTAACCCCCGAAAGTACACTCCAGTCCAAACCTAAAAAAAAATTATTTTCTGTGTTTGTGAATTGTGTGCGCAGTAGCCGCACGTGCATCAACAAAGTAGTGCCAAGAGTGCCCCTGTGTCATAAGTAAAGGGCCGGCTGGCTTGACCGTTAAAGGGTGCTGTAACCCCCGAAAGTACACTCCAGTCCAAACCAAAAAAAAAATTATTTTCTGTGTTTGTGAATTGTGTGCGCAGTAGCCGCACGTGCATCAACAAAGTAGTGCCAAGCGTGCGCCTGTGTCATAAGTAAAGGGCCGGCTGGCTTGACCGTTAAGGGTGCTGTAACCCCCGAAAGTACACTCCAGTCCAAACCTAAAAAAAAATTATTTTCTGTGTTTGTGAATTGTGTGCGCAGTAGCCGCACGTGCATCAACAAAGTAGTGCCAAGCGTGCGCCTGTGTCATAAGTAAAGGGCCGGCTGGCTTGACCGTTAAAGGGTGCTGTAACCCCCGAAAGTACACTCCAGTCCAAACCAAAAAAAAATTATTTTCTGTGTTTGTGAATTGTGTGCGCAGTAGCCGCACGTGCATCAACAAAGTAGTGCCAAGCGTGCGCCTGTGTCATAAGTAAAGGGCCGGCTGGCTTGACCGTTAAGGGTGCTGTAACCCCCGAAAGTACACTCCAGTCCAAACCAAAAAAAAATTATTTTCTGTGTTTGTGAATTGTGTGCGCAGTAGCCGCACGTGCATCAACAAAGTAGTGCCAAGCGTGCGCCTGTGTCATAAGTAAAGGGCCGGCTGGCTTGACCGTTAAAGGGTGCTGTAACCCCCGAAAGTACACTCCAGTCCAAACCAAAAAAAAATTATTTTCTGTGTTTGTGAATTGTGTGCGCAGTAGCCGCACGTGCATCAACAAAGTAGTGCCAAGAGTGCGCCTGTGTCATAAGTAAAGGGCCGGCTGGCTTGACCGTTAAAGGGTGCTGTAACCCACAAAGTACACTCCAGTCCGAACCAAAAAAAAATTTATTTTCTGTGTTTAGCCGCACGTATATATCAAATCGATATAACATAAATGGAGGACCAAACTTTCTCCGATAAAAATAAAATAGAGAAAGATCAAGAACCACTTCCTCCTAGTGCTGAAGCTGCTGCCACTAGTCATGACATAGACGATAACATGCCATCAACGTCGTCTGCCAAGGCCGATGCCCAATGTCATAGTAGAGGGCACATACAATCCCAAATGGCAAAGTTCAGGAAAATGACCTTGAAAAAGACATTTAAATCAGCTGAAGAGAAACGTAAACTTGCCAATATGCCATTTACGACACGGAGTGGCAAGGAACGGCTAAGGTCGATCCCTAGTATGTTCATGACTAGTGGTTCAGCTTCACATGACGATGGAAGCACTCCTCCCACTAAAAAAATCAAAAGAGTTAAGCTGGCAAAAGCACAGCGAAGAACTGTGCTTTCTAAGAAGATATCACAAATCCCCAAAGAGAGTCCAAGTGTGGTGGTGGTTGCGATGCCTGACCTTCCCAGCACTGGACGGGAAGAGGTGGCTCTTTCCACCATTTGCACGCCCCCTGCAAGTGCTGAAAGGAGCACCCACAGTCCACTTGCTGATATGCAAATTGAAGATGTCACTGTTGAAGTACAACAGGATGAGGATACTGGTGTAGCTGGCGCTGAGGAGGAAGTTGGCGAGGAGGATTCTGATGGTGATGTGGTTTGTTTAAATCAGGCTCCGGGGGAGACAGTTGTTGTCCGTGGGATGAAAAAGCCCATCACGGTCAAGCCTGGGCAGAAGACCAAACATTCCACCTCTTTGGTCTGGCAATATTTCTATCCAAATCCGGACAACAACTGTCTTGCCATATGTACCATATGTAAAGGTGAAATAAGTAGGGGTAGGGACGTCAACCACCTAGGAACATCCTCCCTTATACGGCACCTGCAGCGCGTTCATAAAAAGTTACTGTCAAGTTCAGAAACTTTGGCTCAGACCGTAAGCAGTCCAGGGACACCTAAATCCCGTTGTCCTGTTGTATCCAAGCGCCTGCAAACCACACCGTCAACTCCCTCCTCGTCAATTTCCTCCTTAGTCAGGATCGGAAGTAGTCCTGCAGGCCATATCACTGGCATGACTGACTCTCCTATCCGGGATTCCTCCGGAGGATCCTGCATTGCTACGCCTACTGCTGCCGCTGCTGCTGTTGCTGCTGCTGCTGAGAGTCGTTCATCATCCCAGAGAGGAAGTAGGAACACCACTACTTTTACTAAACAATTGACCCTCCAACAGTCCTTAGCGAGGAGGATGAAGTACGACAGCAGTCATCCTGAAGCAAAACGTATAACTGAGGCCTTGACTGCTATGTTGGTGTTAGACGTGCGTCCGGTATCCGCCATTAGTGCAGTGGGATTTAGACAATTGATGGAGGTAGTGTGTCCCCGGTTCCAAATCCCGTCTAGATTCCACTTCACTAGGCAGGCGATACCGAGACTGTACAGAAACGTCAGAAAAAGTGTCCTCAGTGTCCTGAAAAATGCCGTTGTACACAATGTCCACTTAACCACGGACATGTGGACAAGTGGAACAGGGCAGACTAAGGACTATATGACTGTGACAGCCCACTGGGTAGATGTATCACCTTACGCAGCAACAGCAGCAGCGTCACCAGTAGCAGCATCTCAGAAACGCCAGCTCGTTACAAGGCAGGCTACGCTGTGTATCACCGGTTTCAGTAAGAGGCACACCGCCGACAACCTCTTAGAGAAACTGAGGGAAATCATCGCCCAGTGGCTTACCCCACTTAGACTCTCCTGGGGATTTGTGATATCTGACAACGCCACCAATATTGTGCGGGCATTACATCTGGGCAAATTCCAGCACGTCCCATGTTTTGCTCACACAATAAACTTGGTGGTGCAGAATTTTCTGAAAAGCGACAGGGGCGTGCAGGAGACGCTTTGGGTGGCCCGAAAAATTTCTGGCCACTTTCGCCATTCAGCGACTGCGTGCCGAAGACTGGAGCGCCAGCAAACACTCTTGAACCTGCCCCGCCATCACCTGAAGCAAGAGGTTGTGACGCGGTGGAACTCAACCCTCTATATGCTTCAGAGGATGGAGGAGCAGCAAAAGGCCATACAAGCCTATACATCCACCTATGACATAGGCAAAGGAGGGGGTATGCACCTGACTCAAGCGCAGTGGAGAATGATTTCCGTGTTGTGCAAGGTTCTTCAGCCCTTCGAACTTGCCACACGTGAAGTCAGTTCAGACACTGCCAGCTTGAGTCAGGTCATTCCCCTCATCAGGCTTTTGCAGAAGCAGCTGGAGAAAGTGAAGGAGGAGCTAAGACAGAGCGATTCCGCTCGGCATGTGGGACTTGTGGATGAAGCCCTTCATTCGCTTTGCCAGGATTCCAGGGTGGTCAATCTGTTGAAATCAGACCACTACATTTTGGCCACCGTGCTCGATCCTAGGTTTAAAGCCTATATGGTGTCTCTCTTTCCGGCCGACACAAGCCTGCAGAGGTGCAAAGACCTGCTGGTGAACACACTGTCAGCTGAAGCGGAACGTGACACGTCAACGGCTCCTTCTTCATTTTCTCCCGCAACTGGGGCTGCCAGGAAAAAACTTAGGTATCCTAAGCAACCCGCTGGCGGTGATGCAGGGCAGGCAGGACCAAGTTTGGACATCTGGTCCGGACTGAAGGACCTGGCAACAATTTCTGACATGTCTACTGTCACTGCATATGATACTGTCACCATTGACAGAATGGTGGAGGATTACATCGGTGACAGCATCCAAGTAGGCATGTCAGACAGTCCATACCTGTACTGGCAGGAAAAAGAGGCAATTTGGAGGCCCCTGTACAAACTGGCTCTATTTTACCTGAGTTGCCCCCCCTCCAGTGTGTACTCCGAAAGAGTGTTTAGTGCAGCCGGGAACCTTGTCAGCGAAAGGCGTAGGAGGTTGCTTCCACAGAATGTGGAGAAGATGATGTTCATCAAAATGAATTATCAGCTCTTCCAGGGAGACCAGCCTCCAGAAGGTACAGAGGGACCTGTGGTGGTGGATTCAAGTGGGGACGAGTTAATACTTTGTGAGGATGAGGATGTACACACTGAAGAGGGTGAGGAATCGGTGGATGAGGAGGATGAGGATGACATCTTGCCTCCGTAGAGCCAGTTTGTGCAGGGACACATTAATTGCCAGCTTGTTTTGTGGGGGCCCAAACGAACCAATCATTTCAGCCACAGTTGTGTGGCAGACCCTGGCGCTGAAATGATTGATTTGTTAAAGTGTGCATGTCCTGTTTATACAACATAAGGGTGGGTGGGAGGGCCCAAGGACAATTCCATCTTGCACCTCTTTTTTTCTTTGCATTATGTACAGTTTGGGGCCTAGTTTTTCTAACTGCCATCCTGCCTGCCACTGCAGTGTCACTCCTAGATGGGTCACGTGTTTGTGCCGCCCACTCGTGTCGCTTAGCATAGTCATCCAGCTACCTCGGTGCAACCTTTTGGACATAAAAACACTATTGTGAGGTGTGAGGTGTTCAGAATAGACTGGAAATGAGTGGAAATTAAGGTTATTGAGGTTAATAATAGCATAGGAGCAGAAAAACCTACAAATTCTGTGATTTTAGCTGTTTTTATGCTTTTTTTCAAAAAAATACAGATCCAAAACACAAAACCCAGAACCCAAAACACGGAAGGGTGGTTTTGGCAAAACCAATCCAGATCCAAAACACGAAGAAAGATCCAGATCCAAAACCAAAACACAAAACACGAAAAGTGGCCGGTGCACACCCCTAATATATATATATATATTAGGACAGAGGTGCGGCACTCACAGCGCTTCAAAGAAAGCACAGCCCACGAAACGCCGTGAGTGCCGCACTTTTGTCCTACTATTTACGCTTTCTTCCATTGTGGAGGCACCGGGCCAAAGTTTCTGCTATAGAGGAGTGTCGGATCCATTGATGTGTATATATATATATATATATATATATATATATACATATATTAGGGGTGAGCGGGTTCGGATCTCTGAAATCCGAACCCCCCCGATCCGAGGCCGATCAGAGTCAGGCTCGACTTTTCCCGCCTGACTCGGATCTGAAATCGAGGTAAAACGTCATCATCCCGCCTTCCGGGTCTCGCGGGTTTTGGATTCTATATAAGGTACCCGCATCGTCGCCATTTTCTCACTCGGCTGTGGACAGTGAAGAGAGAGTTAGGGCTGGCTGGGCTGTGTAGTGTTGTGCTGCTGTTGTCCATAGGGGCTGTGTCCACTCCTCCAAAGTCCATAGGGGCTGACTGTGTTGTGCTGCTGTTGTCCATAGGGGCTGTGTCCACTCCTCCAAAGTCCATAGGGGCAGGCTGTGTTGTGCTGTGCTGCTGTTGTCCATAGGGGCTGTGTCCACTCCTCCAAAGTCCATAGGGGCTGGCTGTGTTGTGCTGTGCTGCTGTTGTCCATAGGGGCTGTGTCCACTCCTCCAAAGTCCATAGGGGCTGGCTGGACTGTGTTGTGCAGTCAGTTGTCCATAGGGGCTGTGTCCACTCCAAAGTCCTGTGCAGTATCCGAGTCCTAAAGGGGTGCTGTAGTGTTGTCCAGGGGGTGCTCTGTCCATCAGGGGTGCTCCCCCCAAGTGCAAAAAAATAAATATTTTTTCTGTGTTTGTGAATTGTGTGCGCAGTAGCCGCACATGCATCAACAAAGTAGTGCCAAGAGTGCGCCTGTGTCCCATAAGTAAAGGGCCGGCTGGCTTGTCTGTTAAAGGGTGCTGTAACCCCCAAAGGGCACTCCAAACAAAATAAAAAAATATTTTCTGTGTTTGTGAATTGTGTGCACTGTGGCTGCACGTGCATCAACAAAGGAGCAGCGCCAAGCGTGTGCCTGTGTCTCATAAGTAAAGGGCTGGCTGGCTTGTCCGTTAAAGGGTGCTGTAACCCAAAAGGGCACTCCAAACAAAATAAAAAAATATATTTTTTTGTGTTTCTGAATTGTGTGTGCAGTAGCAGCACGTGCATCAACAAGGTAGTGCCAAGCGTGCGCCTGTGTCATAAGTAAAGGGCCAGCTGGCTTGTCTGTTAAAGGGTGCTGTAACCCCCAAAGTGCACTCCAAACAAAATAAAAAAATATTTTCTGTGTTTGTGAATTGTGTGCACTGTGGCTGCACGTGCATCAACAAAAGAGCAGCGCCAAGCGTGTGCCTGTGTCTCATAAGTAAAGGGCTGGCTGGCTTGTCCGTTAAAGGGTGCTGTAACCCCCAAAGGGCACTCCAAACAAAATAAAAAAATATTTTTTTTTGTGTTTCTGAATTGTGTGTGCAGTAGCAGCACGTGCATCAACAAGGTAGTGCCAAGCGTGCGCCTGTGTCATAAGTAAAGGGCCAGCTGGCTTGTCCGTTAAAGGGTGCTGTAACCCCCAAAGTGCACTCCAAACAAAATAAATAAATATTTTCTGTGTTTGTGAATTGTGTGCACTGTGGCTGCACGTGCATCAACAAAGGAGCAGCGCCAAGCGTGCGCCTGTGTCCCATAAGTAAAAGGCCGGCTGGCTTGTCCGTTAAAGGGTGCTGTAACCCCCAAAGGGCACTCCAAACAAATCAAAAAAAATATTTTCTGTGTTTGTGAATTGTGTGCACTGTGGCAACACGTACATCAACAAAGGAGCAGCGCCAAGCGTGCGCCTGTGTCCCATAAGTAAAGGGCTGGCTGGCTTGTCCATTAAAGGGTGCTGTAACCCCCAAAGGGCACTCCAAACAAAATAAAAAATTATTTTTTTGTGTGTTTCTGAATTGTGTGTGCAGTAGCAGCACGTGCATCAACAAGGTAGTGCCAAGCGTGCGCCTGTGTCATAAGTAAAGGGCCAGCTGGCTTGTCTGTTAAAGGGTGCTGTAACCCCCAAAGTGCACTCCAAACAAAATAAATAAATATTTTCTGTGTTTGTGAATTGTGTGCACTGTGGCTGCACGTGCATCAACAAAGGAGCAGCGCCAAGCGTGCGCCTGTGTCCCATAAGTAAAAGGCCGGCTGGCTTGTCCGTTAAAGGGTGCTGTAACCCCCAAAGGGCACTCCAAACAAATCAAAAAAAATATTTTCTGTGTTTGTGAATTGTGTGCACTGTGGCAACACGTACATCAACAAAGGAGCAGCGCCAAGCGTGCGCCTGTGTCCCATAAGTAAAGGGCTGGCTGGCTTGTCCATTAAAGGGTGCTGTAACCCCCAAAGGGCACTCCAAACAAAATAAAAAAATATTTTTTTTTGTGTTTCTGAATTGTGTGTGCAGTAGCAGCACGTGCATCAACAAGGTAGTGCCAAGCGTGCGCCTGTGTCATAAGTAAAGGGCCAGCTGGCTTGTCTGTTAAAGGGTGCTGTAACCCCCAAAGTGCACTCCAAACAAAATAAAAAAATATTTTCTGTGTTTGTGAATTGTGCGCACTGTGGCTGCACGTGCATCAACAAAGCAGCAGCACCAAGCGTGCGCCTGTGTCCCATAAGTAAAAGGCCGGCTGGCTTGTCCGTTAAAGGGTGCTGTAACCCCCAAAGGGCACTCCAAACAAATCAAAAAAAATATTTTCTGTGTTTGTGAATTGTGTGCACTGTGGCAACACGTACATCAACAAAGGAGCAGCGCCAAGCGTGCGCCTGTGTCCCATAAGTAAAGGGCTGGCTGGCTTGTCCGTTAAAGGGTGCTTTAACCCCCAAAGGCACTCCAAACAAAATTAAAAAATATTTTCTGTGTTTGTGAATTGTGTGCGCAGTAGCAGCAAGTGCATCAACAAAGTAGTGCCAAGCGTGCGCCTGTGTCATAAGTAAAGGGCTTGCTGGCTTGTCCGTTAAAGGGTGCTGTAACCCCCAAAGGGCACTCCAAACAAAATAAAAAAATATTTTCTGTGTTTGTGAATGAACAGCAGTCATCCTGAAGCAAAACGTATAACTGAGGCCTTGACTGCTATGTTGGTGTTAGACGTGCATCCGGTATCTGCCATTAGTGCAGTGGGATTTAGACAATTGATGGAGGTAGTGTGTCCCCGGTTCCAAATCCCATCTAGATTCCACCTGCATCCTCAAAGCAGCAGCGACAAGCGTGCGTCTGTCTGTTAAAGGGTGGTGTAACCCTCAAAGTGCGCTCCACAACCAATAAAAAAATTCTTCTTTTTTTTTCTGTCTTTGTGAATTGTGTGGGCTGTAGCCGCACCTGCATCCTCAAAGCAGCAGCGACAAGCGTGCGTCTGTCTGTTAAAGGGTGATGTAACCCTCAAAGTGCTTCAAAAAATAAAAAACAATTTTTTTTATGTGTTTGTGACTTGTGTGCGATGTAGCCGCACGTGCATCAACACAGTAGCAGCGCCAAGAGTGCGCCTGTGTCATAAGTCAAGGGCCGGTTTGGACATCTGGTCCGGACTGAAGGACATGCCAACAATTTCTGACAAGTCTACTGTCACTGCATATGATACTGTCCTCAAAGCAGCAGCGACAAGCGTGCGTCTGTCTGCTAAAGGGTGGTGTAACCCTCAAAGTGCGCTCCACAAACAATAAAAAAATTCTTCTTTTTTTTTCTGTCTTTGTGAATTGTGTGGGCTGTTGCCACACCTGCATCCTCAAAGCAGCAGCGACAAGCGTGCGTCTGTCTGTTAAAGGATTACATCGGTGACAGCATCCAAGTAGGCATGTCAGACAGTCCGTACATGTACTGGCAGGAAAAAGAGGCAATTTGGAGGCCCCTGTACAAACTGGCTCTATTTTACCTGAGTTGCCCCCCCTCCAGTGTGTACTCCGAAAGAGTGTTTAGTGCAGCCGGGAACCTTGTCAGCAAAAGGCGTAGGAGGTTGCTTCCTGAAAATGTGGAGAAGATGATGTTCATAAAAATGAATTATCAACTCTTCCAGGGAGACCAGCCTCCAGAACGTACAGAGGGCCCTTTGGTGGTGGATTCCAGCGGGGACGAGTTAATAGTCTGTGAGGATGAGGATGTACACAACACTGAGACAAGAGGGTGAGGAATCGGTGGATGAGGAGGATGAGGACGACATCTTGCCTCCGTAGAGCCAGTTTGTACAGGGACAGATTAATTGCCAGCTTGTTTTGTGGGGGCCCAAACGAACCAATCATTTCAGCCACAGTCGTGTGGCAGACCCTGGCACTGAAATGATTGGTTTGTTAAAGTGTGCATGTCCAGTTTATACAACATAAGGGTGGGTGGGAGGGCCCAAGGACAATTCCATATTGCACCTATTTTTTTTCTTTGCATTATGTACTGTTTGGGGCCTAGTTTTTCAAACTGCCATAGTGTCTGCCACTGCAATGTCACTCTTAGATGGGCCACGTGTTTGTGTCGCTCACTCGTGTCGCTTAGCATAGTCATCCAGCTACCTCGGTGCAAACTTTTGGACATAAAAACACTATTGTGAGGTGTGAGGTGTTCAGAATAGACTGGAAATGAGTGGAAATTAAGGTTATTGAGGTTAATAATAGCATAGGAGCAGAAAAACTGACAAATTCTGTGGTTTTAGCTGTTTTATGCTTTTTTTTAAAAAAAATACAGATCCAAAACACAAAACCCAGAACCCAAAACACGTAAGGGTGGTTTTGGCAAAACCAATCCAGATCCAAAACACGAAGAAAGATCCAGATCCAAAACCAAAACACGAAAAGTGGCCGGTGCACACCCCTAATATATATATATATATATATATATATATATATGTAGGCAGTGTATATGTACATACATTATATATATATATAATTATACATACATTATATACAGTATTTATACACACATAGTGGAGATATATATATATATACTATTTGTGTGTATATATATATATATATATATATGTATCGTATCACACACAAATACTATACACACACACAAACATACATACAGAGCTATGTTTGCTGTCATATTTAACACCATAAGTTTATTTTTTCAGTCAAACTTACCAAGCTGAGCTCATTTAGTGGGTGGAATAATGAGTCGGGCAATGTCTCCCGCGGTTCCCACATCCAGAGGGAGGAAGAGTTGGAGGAGGCTGCTTGCTACACCGTAGGGGGGCAGGTGGTCGGAGCCAAGGGAGGCAGATTGGCTACACTGCTGGGGGAAGGTGGTCGATGCTGCAGGAGGATGTCTTGCTATACTGCGGAGGGGGTGGCGGCAGAAGGCTGCGTGCCATACCGTGGGGAGCGGCCGCTTTCTATACTGCTATTTGCTATACTGTGGGGGGGGAGGGCAGCGGAAGACTGGTCGCTATACGGCGGAGGGGGGAGGGAAGGCTGGTTGATATATTGCGGAGGGGGAGCGAAGGCTTTTCGCTATACTGCGGAGGGGGGAGGAGGGCTGCTTATACTGCGGGGGGGGAGGCTGTAATGAAGGAGGAGGATGGCTGAACGACAGCGGGTGGAGAGCAGGCTGCTTGGGGATTGGTTAGAAGGGGCCAGCTAGATGCTAGGGGCAGGGCCCTGGACCATGCTGCTGCTACTGCTGTGTGTGCCAGTAGCGCAGCAGTTCAACTTCAAAAACACAGCACAAGTTCAACAGGTCACTTCAGGGCCGGCTTCAGATTGGTATGGGGGCCCGGTCACGGGCCCCTTGAAACCCGACGGGCCCTAGGCGGGCGCCTAGGATGCATAATGGTAAATCCGACCCTGTTTGGGAGTGTGGTCTGTGGAAATTAGGCCATGCCAACTTTTCGGGCGCACACAGGGGGATTGGGGCGGCAATCGATACCTGCACAGGGCACTGCACCTCCTGGAGCCGGCCCTGAACGTAGTAACTTTTTCTTTACATTGGTGTCATTTTGCATTGCAGAGTCAGCGAAACACCACCTATTCTGTACTAGAGATGCTGAGCTGAGACTTTAACCACACAGGAATTAGTTTTTTTGTACAAAGTCGCAGATTTAGAACAACAGAGCTTGGTGTGAAAAACAAAGCAGCGGTTGCTGGATCGTAGCCCTTCGTATACAGATTCAGACTCATTTGCTCACAGATGTACAAATGTCGCACATTAAATTGATCAGTGCAATCTAGCTAAGTAGTTTTGTTGCATCAAGTTGTTTTATTAGTGCGAATAAGATGCATATTTTGAGCGAATAAAGCAAATCAGTGCAGCCAAGTCGCACAGGATCTGCGTGCTGAATGGCGCTGTTTGGCCCAACTACAGCAATGGTGTATGAGGACACATTCGTAGCTCATTTACTTACTGTATGTGCACTGTAAGCTCATCCTTATTGCAGTGATTATGTGCAGATATTTTACGCAGTTTCTTTGAAAATTTGATCTATTTTGATAGTTGCACACATGCATAGAAGTAGACATTAGCAGTAACATCACTGGTAGTGCAGTTACTCAAATATGATGGACATGTGAGGCAATTGATAAGAGCTTTATGATGAGCAAAGAGATATAATCTAAATAAAAGTAAATAGTATACTGACTGATATCTCTCTCTTTGGTGTAAATTTACTAAGATGGGAGTTCTATTTAGGAAGTGATGTTGCCCATAGCAACCAATCAGATTCCAGGTATTATCTTCTAGAAGGTGCTAGATAAATGAGAAGTAGAATCTGATTGGTTGCTATGGGCAACATCACTTCTTAAATAGAACTCCCATCTTAGTAAATTTACCCCTTTCTCTCTCCCTCACTTACTCACTTTCTACAGTATCTCTTTTTGCTCTGTTCCTTTCTGTCATCTCATCTCTCTCTCTCTATCTCTCTCTTAGTTGTTATAGATCAAAAAAGTCTATTGTCTTCTTTTGATTATATTTGCAGTTTATTGCACCAATTCCTCAATAATGTAAGGTACATTCTCAATGTAGTAAACCAAGGAAAAAAATGTTTATCCTACAAAATGAAAAGGTACTAGCACCGAATTGAATCGAAAAAGAATAACAAAAAACTATTTTTTTTAGGGAAAAAAATTAACAAATTAATAAATAATTGAACAATCACTAAAGAAACCGCTAAAAGGGAATTGCTTTAATATATATGGAAAGGTGGGTTCAGGTGATAAAATATCCAAATGAGAAACAAATATCTCAATGATCACTCCAAGGGACCCATTATTTAAAATATTTAGGATCTGGCTTCACTTTTTTTTTAGGTCCCATCACAATTTATCTGTCCACATTCCCTTAAATACCCTTCAGACCCCTCTTAATGTAACCCTTATGTGCCATCAGTACCCTCCACATTCCCCTGTCAGAAAACTGGGATTTAGATAACTTTGGAACTCAGGAACCCTAGGGATGACTTCCTTGAAGGGAGAGTGAATGAAGCTGGGAGACTTAATTAGACTGCTCCTTATGCAGACTGATTGTCACATGTAAGGTTTTTAGAACCGAGTCAGGACCGTGGACTGGGCTTACGGGTTGTAGCAGAATAGAGGTGATAGAATCAGAGATCTACACATGAGTGATAACCATGTGATAAATGCCTGGTGTCTTCAGAGAGGTCAGAGATACCTGCTATTCTTCCAATCTGCCCCTGGAACCAGTTGAGTGGAATGCAACCACTTACCCTGAATGTAGGGATAAGGGGCCAGAACCAGTGTTTGGTAACTCAGGGAGCCTGGAATCTACTAGCAGATGCTGCAGACTGATTATCAGTCTTAGGAGGAGCCTAGGTCCAGGGCCCAGGCTGACTACTGAAGAATGGATAAGGGGAAGAATGCGGAGCAGGTGTGGGTTGCTGAATGGTTGGCTCAGAAACAGCAGAGTCTGGTGACTGGATCATGGTTTAATAACTAAGAGAACCCAGTGGTCATATCAGAGGTCTGGGCCAGGTACTGAAAGCCTTTAGCAGAGATAGGGTCTGAAGGGTTGGTGCTGATGATGCCCTGCTGTTAATTCCTTTGAAGTTGCTGGAGGTACAGTAAGTTAGGGGGTAAATACCAATACATTTTAAAGCCTTAGTAAGATATTTGTGGCCTGATTCAGAGGTGCACGTAGTCTTAATGATAGTGGAGCGACCAATGATCTTCCTCCTGAGACACCCACTGACTGCGGCACTCAGGGCCGTAGCTAGGGTAGTGCAGGTGGTGCCATCGCACAGGGCACCACAGGTCAGGGGGCACTGTTTGGGCCTGTCAAATTTCTTTTTATTATCATTCTTGCCTGTAGCTTCCTCTTCTTTTATCCCCAGCATCTCCTGGCCTCCCCTATCTCTTCCCTGGCTCTTCCCCTTGAAGCCATGGCCCTTTTTGGGTGCATTATGTCCCTTTGAAAAATGAGGGGGGCGCCAATGCTCTCTGGCATAGGGCAACAAAATGTCTAGTTACGGCTCTGGCGGCACTAATGCATCTCGGTGTGTCTTCAGACTGTAGACACATTGTTGCACCATCAAAGCTAGTTGCACAACCCTATAGCATGTGCATGCCATCCTGTGCCTGTGCTACTGTGATAAAAGACATAGGGCCTGATTCAGAGATGTACGCTAACCCAATGATTAGCACACATAGCTGATGTTTTGGGGACTGCACATGCGCAGGACCCATGCTGTGCATGTGCAGGACGGTTCCTGTGATCTCGCTCGCAGACCCCAAAAAGCCACAGCATGAATGACATGCTATTGTGTTTGGGGGCAGAGCGGGGGCATGGCTAGCCACCATTCCCAGAAGGGATGAAGCCAGGATATGCAGTGGTGGACGCAGGTTTCCTGGCCTCGCAAGTGACCAGGACCTGATCAGGCTGCGGTAAGTTTCAGCTTCTGCAGCCTGGCCAAAGGAGCAACCATTGCAACTGATAGTCGCGTGTTTTGCGATGGTGATCCCAGGTTGCAACCTCAGCCACAGCACTGGGATAGCAGATGCAGCAAGGATGGACGGAATTACACAGCCGCTTGTGTGTGCTTCTGCAATTCCATCCATCTCTGAATCAAGCCCATAGTTGCTGTTAGTGACATGCCCACGACATACCTGCTTCTGACTGACCACCCTCCTGTTAACTCCCAGGAACGCTCATTGAAATCCAGGGTTATTGCAACCAAATTCACTCTGCGTCTCCTGATGGTAACCATTGGGATGTATGCGCAGTGCGACTCGAACGTATGCGCTGACATAAATCATCTGCCTTTGTGCGACATTGACACTGCGTGCACCTCGGGATCAGACCCTTGGTGTCCCCTGTAGTATTAATGATTGGTCTCATTGCAGGGGGGCATCAGCTACTGATCTCCTCAGTACAGTTATCATACCACGTCAGGCAGAAATCTCTGCCCCTATACTGAATTCAGAACAAATGGTCAAATCTGGCATTTTAAACAGGGAATGTCCACATCAAAGCATTGAGTTATTCCTATTTCAGAAAGGCTCTATACATAATCAAAATCAGGAAAATAAACTACACCTAATATATACTGTAGAACAGAAAGGTCAAACTGATATGGAAACAAATACAGCTTTAAATAATCAATATTCTATTCTGATGTTCCCAATGTACATAAACTTAAATTTGTACTCTGTTGATTGCATGTATTATGATTTGGTGATGTTCAAAAGGAAAGCTGTTCCATTCCTGGGGTTCTTATTTTCTATGGAGAAGTTGCACCCGTTTCCACCTGCTCTGGTTTAGAATACTACACGGGGGAATATAATATATTGTGATTTTTCAAAACTGGCTCAATTCTGACCTATTTCCATTAAGTTTCAAGTCGCCATATGTAATAGAATTAGACTATAGGCAAACTCTCCAGAATTGCGCCTCATTCGCTGTTGCAGCAACGCAACTCACCCCATGAGTTGTTTTGTTGGTTCTGAAATTTCTTTTTATTTTAAGAAACTTTTTTTAATTATATTATTGTACTGTATGTTATATTATACAGTAACCTGTAACTGTGTAGCTGGACGCTGCATGGCTCCACCTAGTGGCTAAGAAGCAGGCAGAAAATGCTACTCTGATTCTGGGCCGAATGCAGCCGTGGCCATCCGCGCATCTTTTGCTGCATTTGCATCTGTGACTTTATGTTAATGCTGCTACAAAACCCTTCCCTGGTGCACATCTGTTCATCCGAATGTGCAAGGACTGAGACGCCCACTGTCAGTATCCGTAGACACTGAAATACAGCTTGGTGCATCTTTAGACTCACCATTGGCTGCACCATCGATACCTGCATCAGTCCTATGGTAGGTGCAGTCTCTCCGTCTGAGTATGGCCTCCCATGTGAGCGGTTGATCGTCTCTATAAGTAACTGTATACCCGCGACACTCCTATAAGACATCTCTGTATGTCTGTTTAGCCACCTACCAGTGAATGCCCAAGAAATCCCTGTACGTTTCTGCTACCGTGAGTCTAAATATGTACTGCAGCTCAGATTGGGTTGCATGCATAGTGCGACTTCAATGCATGTGCAGACAAAAAACGTGGCTCAACTGCGTCCGACATCACCGCTGCTTCAGACTCAGGGGTATATTTACTAAAGTGCTGGTTTTTAGAAATTAACTTGTTGCCCATAGTAACCAATCAATTTCTAACTATTAACTTCTAGAATTTGCTAGATAAATGATAAGTACAATGTAATTGGTTGCTACAGTATAGGCAACAACTCCACTTCTAAAAACTCGCACTTTCGTATGTATACCCCTCAGATTTCCGGCCCAATCAGTGTAGCCAGGCAGGATCCTCTGTCAGGGTCTATTTACTAAGCCTTGGATGGGGATAAAGTGTACGGAGATGAAGTACCAGCCAATCAGCTACTAACTACAATGTCACAAGTTGTGTTTGAAAAATGACAGTTAGGAGCTGGTTGGTACTTTATCTCCATCCAATTCTTAGTAAATAGACCGGGAATCTCAGCAGCTTGTCATTGTGGTTTTTGGATATATGCTCCATACTTTGCATGTTAAGCTAGAATATACCTATATGACTGAAAAATAACCTTGTGAATCGAGGTTTTATAATAAATTGTAAAGGAAAATAAAGAGGACGATTACTAGTTTTTACTGTGATTTCTATTTCAGCAGCATACATGTCTGGTAATCTATTGTTAAACTAGAACTAACAACCCTGAAAGTAATAAGTGTTTGAAGTTTGGGAGATGCTAAAGGCACTCTGGTCTAATCGTGACAGATGTGCCCATTTCTGCCTCTTACTGTTTGTTCCCACTGGCAGCTGTGCACAGATTTTGGTATACTCTTGCATTTCGCAACTGGTAGCATAGTGTCTGATGGGCTTGTTCCCTGGGCCCAAGGACCTAACATCTGTTTCTGTCAATCATCAGTAGGCAGCAATATGTTGTTACATGGAAGCATCTTTGTTCTCTCTCTTATAACATTACAGGGGTAGGACAGGGAATTAGTGGAATAACATGCATGGGAACCACACTGGAGTAGAGAAACTTGCAAATAACTGGTGGGGAACCTATTTCACTCCAGCTGCTGTGGAACTTACTCATCCCAGCATGCCCTGCCACAGTTTTGCTATTAAGGCATGTAAAAACTGTGGCAGGGCATGTTGGGATGTGTAGTTCCACTGCAGCTGGAGGGCCATACATTCTCTAGTCCTTTACTCAGATTACAACAGCCTTCAAGGAATACCATATAAATTGTCATTGTTACTCAGGATGTTAGTAAGAGCATGTACAATCTCTAAAGAATGCAGTTTTTCAAAATAGTGATTAATTTGAATGAAAGTTTTGTGAATAAATTAATCTAAAATCAAATCAAAGAATTACCATAAAGCTGCTAATTTTTCTGGACACAGAACTGCTCATATTTACTCGTGAATAAATATTTTTTGACATATAAAAGTCCTTAGATTTCACATTGTATTATGCCGAATATTATCGAAGCTCAAGCATTTTCTAACCATTTACAGTAGATCAAATTTCATTGTTACAATGAACACATTTACTGGTTCAAAACTTGAGGATCATGTTAGCAGTTAACAGATTGTGTTTAGAGTTCTCTCTTTGAGGTTCGATGTTGATGTCTGAGGTATGGTATATGTTGAATTTTGTGTTTTTCAACTTAATTTAAACACTGTTTAAATATTTTTTATTAATAAAACATATGCTAAATTAGCCTTTTGAGGTTCACCTATTAGCAAGTAGCAATGTACATAAATGTATCAAATTTGGCTCGAGCATTTGCACCTGCTCAATCCTGTATGAACCGTTTAAAACACTGTTAAAAAAACTGTCTTGCATTTAGCATGATCTTTTGTAGAAACTACAGCAAACCGCTTAGGGTTCCCAATTGCCCTTGTATGGAACAACTTGCTCCCTTCCAGCACCTTACAACATACTGTACCTGCTAATAAAAAAGTAATTATAATCAAAGGTAAATATAAACACAAAAAACCAACATGCAGGATAAGGACAAACATTTAATATTGGCAAGAAAATTTTATTAATTGGCAAAGTGGTATCTGACTCTAGTAACCCACGTTGGAATGTATCCAAAATGTGGTTTCAAAATGGTAGTAGATCAAGATATGGTAGGCATGATGCTACTGGTCAGATAAATGGCGAAAGTTTAAAAAAAGAAAAATACCAGGGTAAAAAATTCCCTTTTGTTTCTGGTGTTAATGACCACTTCGTTGAATTGTGGTTCTGTACATTAGAGTATTTATATGTATAGTCATATGGATGAATCTCTAAATAGATAGTACAGTTTGGCAGCAGATTGATAGGAAAAAATTATTAAAAAGAATAGTTTACATAATACAATTCCAAAGTATCACAGGTATTATTCTACACATATATATCAACATTAATATTGGAAAGGTCCGCCTTAATTCAGCAGCTGTTATTTTGTTGCATCTGACACTCAATAATAAAGCAGAGAAATAGTAAAATTTAAAAAAATGTCACAGGTATTATTTCAAGCGTATATGTCAGTATTACAGTGTTGGAACATCCACATTAGTCCAGCAGCTGTTACTGGTTGGATCTGACATTATGTGATTAAACCGCAATATGGTAAATTTAAGTTTCAACAGATAACTCAAAGAAAACAGTCTCTCTACTATCGTATGGCAGGACTGGCTGCTGCAGGGTGTCTTGCTATTGCATTGGACGTCCTGTGAGCTGATCCCCCCCCTATACATAGAGATAGAATTGACAGGTCATAGGCATCTGCTGTTTATACAGAGACTAGGAGGACTGAATCTGGTAATTCATCAGTGCAGATCCACTCACCTGTGCCTGAAAAATGAGAGTGTCTTAGCAGATATAGGGGCCTATTCATTAAACTTAAAAATTATCTGGAGATAATTAGCTTTAGCACTCTCATGGAGTTCTAGCTAATTATAGGTGGAATTCATCATTCCACCTCTCCATAAGTATCTATTCCGAAAAGCTGTCATTTTTGCGATGACAGCTTTTCAGGAAATAGATACTTTTCCCTGCCTACACTACCTTATCACATCTGGAAACAGTGCTGCGCATGCGCTGTTACATCTGTAAAACCAGCGCATGCGCAGCACTGCCTACAAATGCGTTAAGTTTGTGTACCCCTCCCGACCCCCTCCGCTCACCTCCCCCCCCCCCCCCCGACTTACCTGTCTGCGCAGCAGCCTCCGGCTCCGTCCTGCTGGTCTGTCATGTGGTTTCCCAGCAGACCACATGACAGATTAGGAATAATGTCTAAACTTTCTTGTGCTCTGCTGGGGAGCACACATGTCTGACCAGCGTCCGGAGCCTGAGGACGGAGCAGAGCGCCGGAGGGACTCGTCGGGGGACCTGCACACATGGATACGGGTAAGTTTCACCTGCTATTCACCACCTCACAGTGTCGAATAGTAACTGCATCAAATTCCGAAAATTGATAATTTTTGGAATTTGATAAATACCACAATTTCCACATCCCCATACTAATGTATGGGGAGTGTGGAAATTAACGCAGGGGAACTTAGCAAGGAGATATCTGTGATAACTCCTGTGCTAAGTGGCTACATGAATACCAAAATAACGTTATTTAAGGAAAATGTCCTTAAAAACTTTATTTTAGTGTTGATGAATAGGCCCCATAGATAGGCTGTATAGTAGAAAATTAGTGTGTAAGGAGGGTAATCCCCAGGGTGCTGCTTCTCACAGTGTGTGTGATGTCACAGTGGACTGTGAGTGAGCGGTTCTGGCGGTTCCCCGCTACACAGAATAAGTGTAGTAGAAGGGAATCCGTGTGTTGCGCTCCCTCCCTCTGTCCCTGCGCTGCTCAGTCATCAGGGCACAGTGAGGACAGAGAATCGGACCCACCCAAACTTGCAGATCCAAGGTGAGATCAGAGTCCGGCCCGATTCAGACCCGCTCGCTAGGATGCGTTCACATGCAGCCTGCCGATGTTTGCATTCTGTGCATGCGTATGCATCACAGTGCGCGCGCGCGAACCAGTCCATGCGATCAAGAAGCGATCGCCCCTTGTGCATAGATGCCTCGCTAGCTTGAGTGACAGGATGAGCCGTTTGTGGGGAATTAATGGATCTGTGTTGTTTTGGTTACCAGATGAGTAGACAAATTTGTCTGATAAACAGGGCAAAGAGAAAGTCATGCCTTGAGTGCCGAGCCTACGTATGCATTTTGTTTCAGTATAATGATCCTTAAAGTAAATTACTCAATACACTTTACTTACCTATATTCTACAAGGTCATAAAACATTTATTTGGAGATGGCTTTTACTGTCTTTTTGCTGACAGATATAATCAATTATGGAAAAACTCAGTCACTGACAAAACTTTGATCTTTAATGCAAGAAGCACCTTGATGGTCCGGTGGGATTATTGAGCAATAAATCCGTCCAATTCCTAGCAATCCACTGAAAACAAACTGAACTACATGAATATAAGATGTAACTCTTCAATATGCCACATAGATTTCCTGTTACTTTTTAAAAATGTATTAGGTAGAATCCTGTTTTAACCTAATGGTTATACATTATATATACATTCAACTGGCCTAATTTAGAGTAGTCCACAATATTGTGATTCAATTTTAAGTATATAAATCTATACAGTGCTGGGGCTCCTGGCACCCTTTGAGCTGTAGGCACCAGGGTAATAGTGTATAGCCTAAAAAAGATTAAGTACTTCTGTGGCGCTACCGGCCCCAATAACTGTGGCATCCACTGACTGTTTTCTGCATTCTGATGCTTGTAGAATTACAGTACAAGTACAGTACCAGCAAGATCATTCGTTCCAGAGCGTGCAGAACCTTGTGGTCCTACAAGCGATAGAATGCCCTTACAGCCAGGGCCTACAACAGTACCTTATAGTAAAAAAAAAACACAGACAACAATTGTTTAGTTTTTTTTTTATAAATATAAAAACTGCCCAAAATTCCTTTTTTTCTTTTTTGTTGTGCCCCTGAAACCATTGGCAGAATTCTTCCTTTGGTGATGACGTATCCAATAGTATATCTAATAGTATATGTTTAGTTTTGGTTTAAGTAGAACTCAAAATATGGAATGCATGTAAGTCCCTCCCTTGTGATTTCATGTGCATTTTCACTTAGGAGAGTATATGGAGAAGCTGTAGTTCATGCTGCAATACTACAGTACATACTAGTCACCATTAGGTTGTAGGTAGGTAGGTAGGTAGAGTGGGTGTAAAAGTTTGCAGGTATCTTTGTCACTGTGTACTCTATGTTTGTTTGTCAGACACTAGCTAGCACCTGCAATCCAGTACAAACAGGCTCTTGTGTATGCAGGGGCGTTTCTAGAGAGGAGGGGTCTCGTGTGCAGTCTCCGACACGGGCCCCCTCCTCTCAGCCCGGCGGCCGGCAGCGCACTGAGCTGTGCGCGGCCAGCGTCGGAGTTATAGACTCTGGGCACTAGAGTTTGCCCAGAGTCTACAGTGTCTGCACAGGTCACCGGGAAAACGGCCACAATGGCTATTTTCCCTGTACTGCGCATGCGGAAATGACGGGAAAATGGCCGCCGCAGCCATTTTCCAGTCGTTTTACAGCGCCGGACCCCTGTGCTGATGTGGGATTCCGGGGAGGTAAGTGTCGAAGTTGGATAATTTGCTGAGACAAGATCAGTTTAAAATTGAATCGCGGCGACGCCATCTTGCGACTGGCCGCAAGACGCCATCTTGGAAATGAGATCGCAAGACGCCATTTTGCGAATGGCCGCCCAAGCGCCATTTTAGATAAACTCACATTTAAGTACATATGGCGATATTACTAATGGCATCATGTGATTGCATTTTTCACCGTTTCTCATTTATACCTTAATACGCACAATTGCGCTGTTGACTAGTCGCATATTAGCGAATGCATAAGATCCTATATGAAAACACCGTTTAGTAGCTAAATGCGCCCGCCCCAAGTTAACTAGCGTCTTTATATCAAACCCCGCTTGCTCACACATTACATATTCACATACAAGGTTTCATAAGCTTTAAGGTATAAGATTTAAGTTTATTCATTTAGTATAGATGCTATAAAATAAAGATTGTTTGGTAACTAAGGTTTTATACATGATAAGTAAGCCATGTTTGATTTGTACTGATGCGTACTCTTTCCACAGTATTCCGGTGTTAACGGTGGGGAGATCGCATCATGCATTCTCGACTTATGGACCGCAGAGACTTCAAGTAACAAAATGTATATGATATGAATAACTGTTAGGATGTTGCATGTGGCGGGAATCTAGGGACCCTCAGTTGTCGGAGGCTGGGTTGTGTCTATTTGAATCAGCCTGTTAAATGCTCTGTAATAGATGGATCCCCCTTGTGAACCAATATCATCAGCAACAAATGTCTCTATTGTTTTGTCTATTCCTGGGGGGTATAAATATGTGTGCTCCAACACTGGGTCTTTAGTTTTCGTGCTGAATGCTGATAGACGAGGGGTTTCTTACTGATGCCTAACATCTGGTCCGGAAGCGCTGCGTATCTATACTGTACTTGGGTCTGTATAATTCCTTTGCGCCGAATTGTGTCTGGATCAATAGCGTGTAACTGACTGTACTTTTACTTGATTAATACTTGTGCTTTGGAACCACAGATTCCAGGTCTTAAGTCTTTATTTATTGTATGACTGTGTACGCAAATTAGCGTCATCCTTAGAGGTTTATAGATAGGATATTAGAAGGTATAATACGCGGCTGAGTCGCAGGTTTGCACACAGCAAAGATGCACTTTTGTGTATGCAGCTAAAAGGTTGTCATACGGTTGTGTGGTAGTCGCATTATTGTGTATGCGACTGGTCGCACAATAGCCTATACGTACTTTCGGTTGTGCTGCCACGTGTTTGAATAAAGCCGTTGAGGTTTACATTTTTCAATTATTATCAATATCTGGGTTAACGTGTATTTTTCTGCGCAGGAAAAAAAAGTGTGTAACAGTGAGTGTTTGCTGGTAGGGGTAACTTGTTCCCTACAGTTAGAGGTACCGTATGACCTTTAAGGGCTAAGTGCTAGTCGCTCAGTAAGCAGCTTTAATGTTCTATACACAGTAGCAGGTGTACATGTTGTCTTTGTTGTAGAGAGGTGCGTGGAAGTAGCCGACATACAAACTTCCATAGGCGTGGAAGTTGCCTTACTAAATCTTATCCGGGTGTGGAAGTTGCCTTTTTCAAATCTTATCTAGGTGTGTGGGCACCGCCGCCGACTTAAATCGTCCACAGGTAAGTGAAAGTATCTTGATTGTCTTTCACCAGTTTAAATCTTCATTGAAAAGCGTAGGATTTTGTCTCAGAATGGGAGCCGCGCAAACAGTAGAGATGTTAGACAATGATGTGCTGCTAATGGAGGCGCCGATCGGATCGTCGTATTATGCATACAAAGTACGGTACTTACGCGATAAGGTATTGTGATGTATGGTTTAAAATGACGATGAAGAGTGTTAGACCGTTTCCCAGAATTGGTAGTTTTGATAAAAATTTATTAGATAATGTCCGGGATCACATCTGTCTGATGCGCTCCTGAGAGAAAAAGGATAAATATTATGAAAGTTTAAAACTGTGGCAGCATGAAGGGGATGTGTGGCCTAAAAATGTGCAAACGACGCAAACTAGCGTCGCGAGCACATTGCCAGAGAATACATCCGCGACACTAAATTGCAATACGGGCTAGCCGCAAAATGGCGTGCACGTGCGGCAAGGTAGCATTGTGGAGAGTATTGCCAGCAGTTCACGCTCACCTCCCCCACCTTATATGGATGGAGGTGCAAGTACAGTTACCAAAAATACTCGTAAAAATGTAACAAGCAAACTGTACCCTCTCTTAAGCAACCATAAGGAAAATGTTTATGTGGATGATGAGCCTATTGTCTGCCATTTCCCATGCTGTGCAGATGATAGATGCTGCATCACCACAATCACGAGTGGTGCCGCCATCCCCATTGGTAACAGCAAGGGAAGTGTTAACACCCTCTGCACCCATAGAGGAAGTTGTTCATACCATACGTAGCAGCAACAGGTTAAACCCCCAGCCAGGTAACAAGGTCAAAGGTAGCAACGCTACCGGTCTGCATCCCATTCGGACAATAACCGTTCCAAATGGAAATACAGATGCGAACGGTATAGTGCCCACGAGGGAAGTGGTAATGCATTGTCCTTGGACAAGAGCAGAACTAAATTCCATCATAAATGATTTCCCCGATCCCAAAAAGGAATTAGCCAAATGTCAAAGATTTTTGAGAAATTTGGGTAGTTCACATGAGCCAACTAATAAAGATTGGCGTGTGGTGTTAAGGGCCTGTCTACCACGCAATACCGATGTGACAAAATTTATCACGGATTGTGTATTGGATGGTGACGTTCTCTTAACAGACCAAGTAAACCAAGGTAAAATTTCCCGTATTGTAACTCAATTGGGTATATATTTTCCAGTAGTAGTTAACTGGAATAAAATTTTCACCATTAAGCAAAAGGAGAGTGAAACTGCAGAAGATTATTGCGATCGGGCTCTGCAGGCTATCACCCAGTACACTGGGATAGAAGATATTAAAGATAGCACTCACCACAGGGGAATGATAGTCACGGTACTAATGGATGGTCTAAAAGAGAATTTAAAGACTCGGGTTCAGACCTCACAGCCTGACAATAGATACCCTCATAGAATCCGCCATCGAACATGATAAAAACATCTCAAAGAAGAGAGAAGCCCAGAGCGAAAAACTAATGACTGTCAGTATCCAAGCTCTGGAGGGAATGACGGTAACATCACAGCCAACAGACACACTCGCATCTGCACACTCACTTACATCTGAACAAGTATATGCCCTCACTAACCCCATGCAACAACAAACACAACTTTATCCCACTAACCCTATACAACCACAGGTCCCATACTACTCACAAACTTCATATCCCCCACAATACCCTTACCCTCCCTATCCTTACCCATATCCACCACCTTTACCCTCTGCTCAAACCTCACAACAACACGTCTTCACCCGATCCATGAACATGTTTTAACTGTAAACAAACAGGACACTTAAGTAGAAACTGTACAGTAAAAAGAGTAGGAACCCCAAGTCAGGGAAGACCTGGATATCCCCATAAGGGAAATGCAAAGAGACTAGCAAATGTCCAGCAAGCACCAGCTCCAATTGTGGCCGTAAATGCTTTATTGGAGAATGGTAGCCAACGCTAGGGGTCAGGTCATACCTGTAGTCTACAGATAGTCAAGTTAACGGGAGGTACTAGGGAAGAACCGGTCATGATGGTTGATGTAGCTGCTACTGAATATCCTTTTCTTGTAGACACAGGGGTGACCAGGTCAGTGATAAAATCTCCCATTAATTTACAGGTGACCAACGAGACAGTACCAACAATGGGTGAAACAGGTAAAGTGCAATACTATCCTTTAACAAAGTCCACAGAGGTTACTATTGGGCCGTTGCATACCAGACATTCTTTCCTTCTGGCTGCTGCTGCTGCTTCTAACCAACCTGCTGGGTAGAGACTTGTTATGTAAGATGGGATGTGTTATGTACTGTACCCCTGATGGTGTATTTTTAGATATCCCAGAGAGAGTTTCACACGAGGTGTGGGATATATTGAACACTCCCCAAAGGATAATGTATCACTCTACAAGTCTAAATGAAAATCCATCCCAGGTAGATGAAATGTTATCCAAAATTCCAGATTCCCTTTAGACTAAAGATGGACAGGACACTGGATTAATGGCAAACGTAAGCCCTGTAATGGTAAATTGAAAAGGCGGTAGGCAAGCTCCAAAAATTCCCCAGTACCCACTAAAACAGGAGGTAGAATTAGGAGTTTTTCCAATAATTGAGCGATTATTGCAACAGGGAATTTTAGTTCGTACAGCTAGTATAGCCAACAGTCCCATTTTTCCAGTGAAAAAGAGTGGTGGGAGGGGTTATAGGCTGGTACAAGACCTTAGAGGTGTTAATAAGGTGGTAGAGAGCCAATTCCCTGTAGTGCCAAATCCAGCTGTCATTCTGATGCAGATCCCACCAAATGCAACCCATTTCACTGTCATTGACCTCTGTTCTGCTTTCTTCTCTGTGCCTCTCCACCCTGACTGTCAGTATCTATTCGCATTTACATACAGAGGTTTACAATACACATGGACACGGTTACCCCAAGTTTTCATAGACAGCCGCAAGACGCCATCTTGGAAATGAGATCGCAAGACGCCATTTTCGAATGGCCGCCCAAGCGCCATTTTAGATACACTCACATTTAAGTACATATGGCGATATTACTAATGGCATCATGTGATTGCGTTTTTCACCGTTTCTCATTTACACCTTAATACGCACAATTGCGCTGTTGACTAGTCGCATATTAGAGAATACATAAGATCCTATATGAAAACACAGTTTAGTAACTAAATGCGCCCGCACCCGCACCAAGTTAACTAGCGTCTTTATATCAAACCCCGCTTGCTCACACATTACATATTCACATACAAGGTTTCATAAGCTTTAAGGTATAAGATTTAAGTTTATTCATTTAGTATAGATGCTATGAAATAAAGATTGTTTGGTAACTAAGGTTTTATACATGATAAGTAAACCATGTTTGATTTGTACTGATGCGTACTCTTTCCACAGTATTCCGGTGTTAACGGTGGGGAGATCGCATCATGCATTCTCGAATTATGGACCGCAGAGACTTCAAGCAACAAAATGTATATAATATGAATAACTGTTAGGATGTTGCATGTGGCGGGAATCTAGGGACCCTCAGTTGTTGGAGGCTGGGTTGTGTCTATTTGATTCAGCCTGTTAAATGCTCTGTAACAGATTGATCCCCCTTGGGAACCAATAGCATCAGCAACAAACATCTCTATTGTTTTGTCTATTCCTGGGGGGTATAAATATGTGTGCTCCAACACTGGGTCTTTAGTCTTCGTGCTGAATGCTGATAGACGAGGGGTTTCTTGCTGATGCCTAACATCTGGTCCGGAAGCACTGCGTATGTATACTGTACTTGGGTATGTATACTTCCTTTGCGCCGAATTGTGTCTGGATCAATAGCGTGTAACTGACTGTACTTTTACTTGAATAATACTTGTGCTTTGGAACCACAGATTCCAGGTCTTAAGTCTTTATTTTTTGTATGACTGCATACGCAAATTAGCATCATCCTTAGAGGTTTATAGATAGGATATTAGAAGGTATAGGCAGGGGTATATAGAGGTTCTGATCCAGTATCGTTATAAGTTATATTATGGCTGCAGGGTGTGCAGTGCAGGCCCCCCTGGACCCAGGGGCCCGTGTTCGCCGCACACCCTGCACCCATTATAGATACGCCCCTGTGTGTATGTTTGTTAGGATAATATTTATCACAATCCGCATCTCAGTTGCGGATTGGCTGTGATAAATTTGGCCAATATTGCAAAGCGAAATTTGAATACGCACGCACGTGACTGACACCCCCTGCAGCTAAACCCCACCCACACACCCACGACCCCTTGGCTTACACTTACCTGCCTGGTGATCGGTGCTCCGGTGAGGTCCTCTCTCTGGGGCTATGGTCAGCTGGTTTCCGGGCTTCTGCACTGTGACTCCAGTCAGCTGTTCTATGCAGGAGCCGGGAGATCAGCTATCTGGTCCCTGTAATCAGGTGTTTTTTTTATTAAACTATTTTTTTCCAGTAATCAGCTTGTGGTCTGTTTAGAACACAAAGATGATCACAGGGGCCGGCTCACGGCTCTGCTCTGCCTGTCAGAGCGGAGCAGGAGTCGAGGGACAGCCTTGATAGCGTCATCTGAAGATGGCGTTATTATCACAGGGCTTTCCCACTTATTTTTTTGCAATTTATTTTTAGTAACTCTCATGCAGATCACATTTCCAATTACAAGTATGGGATATGCGATCTGCATACAAAAAATATGCAAATTAAAGAGCATAGAGTAGTTTTCATGATTGTCCTTTAATAAATTGTGTGTGATACTAAAACAATGTGAACAGGGTGTGAAACACCCCTTTTCAAATTTTTTTAGTAAAAATAATATTGATAAATAGGCTTATTAAAGTGAACTTCAATTTAGCTGCATTTTCGTACATGTGCTATATTTTTTTCAATTGTCATGTGTATTTGCCACTGCTCTTTAGCTTAGTTTAGCCAGCCAGCTCGCTGCAGCTTTTGGCCAATATAGGTGAAAACAATATTGTGAGCTGTGAGGTTGTCAAAATTGACTGGAAATGAATGTCACTGTTAATAATACTATAGGAACAATGACAGGTCCAAGATACATGTTTTTAGCTGTTTTTATCAATTTTTAAAGAAATCCAGATCCCAAACCAAAAACAAAAAACAGAACCCACAATATTTGACAGTGGTTTTTCCAAAACCAAAACATGACGATGATTTAGAACCAAATCCAAAACTCTGGGGTCTGAGCACATCTATAATATTTATTGCTTAGAATGTCACTCACCAATGTCATTGTAGTGCTTCCTCTTGATCTTCTCAATTGACTTGCAACAGGGAGTAGGTGATTTCTTCATTCCACCAATTGGTATAATAAGAGATACCCCTTTCACACCAACCCAGGATTTTGAACACGGGTCAGTCCCAGATGAGACCCAGTTTATACCTCTTTTCCACCAAAAACCCAGGTCCGACCTGGGTTTTTGGACATGGTTCCAACCCTGGTCAGACCCAGGTCAGACCCATTTACACTGCACCTTTGATCTGGGTTACTCCCAGGTCAGCCCTGTTCACACTGAACTCAGGTCTGCCCTGCTAAACCTGTGAGGTCATAAAAAGTGGGAGGTGCATGCTCCACAACCACCAATCCTCTCATTTTAGGCATGATCCAGGTCAGATAACCTGGGTTGCACCGTTTACACTGCACCATTACCTGGGTCCATCCTGGGTCCAACCCTGGTAGCTACCTGGGTTGGATTGCAGGGTCACTTGACCCAAGTTATTTTTCAGAGACCCTTTTGCACTTAGCTGCGACCCGGGTAGACCCAGCAAAAACCCAGGTTTTTGCTCTGGTGTAAAAGGGGTATTACATTGCACCTTCGACCCGGGTTATTCCTGGGTAGGCCTCTTTCACACCAAACCCAGGTTTGCCCTGCTAAACTCGTGAGGTCATAAAAAGTGGGTGGTGACTGCTCCACGGCCGCCAATCAGCTAATTTTAGGCATGACCCGAGTCGGATTACCCAAGTCAGACCATTCACACTATACCGTGACCCGGGTTTTTCACTTGTCCAACCCTGGCCACTCGTCCTGGGTTATTTTTCCTGGACCATTTCACACTGAGCCGCGACCCAGGTCGACCTGGCAATAACCCGTGTTATTTCGGCTGTGTGAAAGGGGTATGCGTAGGAATAAACATACCTATGATTTATGGTAATTAAACATTGATGGTAAGCCATTGATGCTTGGTTTATTCACATGCACAGACAGCTTATATCAGGGCACACCGTTGGGGATCAGCCACCGATGTTGTACCATCGGTGGCATCCCATCAATGCTAAAAACACTAACCATCAGAACATCGGTGGTCAATGGCCACCCCTAATGTCAATTCACAAAATGTATACTGCAAATTATAAATAAATAATATTGTAGTAAATGTGGTTATGTGCAGAGCTACCAATACTATTAATTAGATTAGAGGTAAAATGTTGTTCTTTTACAAGTAAAGTTAAGCAAAGACAAATGACAGCTATCAACATAAAGGACGCAGGATTAATGAGACAATTTATGAGTTTCATAAGTCAGCTGTTTTCTAGAAGTAATGACATTAAAACATGAATATAAATTGATACATTTAACTTTAGGGTAAATTGAACATCTCAACATAAGTGACTGATAAATTGCAACGCTCTTCTGTGACCACAATACAGTAAGTAAAATGCTGCCAATTAACATTTATCCTGAAGTGACAGGACTGTTAACAATTCAGTTCTCCATTGACAGAACTTTGGAAGCCACTGACATAACTGCAGCATAAAACCGCTTAATAAACAGCCGTGTGTATAGACCAGCAGTAATTTATGCCTAAGCATTTGTGAAACATGAACAAGACAACTACATAAACCGATGTGGACACAGAAATACTGCTTTCAGCAAATGAGCTGTAGTGCTTGAATGTTTGCTGCTAATTTGGTGCTCTCTGGCAAATCTAATCACTTACACCTGTTCCTTTTCATTAACCCGATGCAAGTGATGGGCTTTCAATAATTAGCCATGAAAGAAATCCCTATTCTCACGTCAGTAATTAATTCATGCTAAACAGTTGCAGATACATATTGAAAATATTAGGAAATGATGGAAAAACAAATACATTGGACGGAGCAATGCCAGATTTATACAGCCATGCCAGTAATTTGACATTTCCTTATTAACTGATTTCCCCATTCCTGAAAAAGGAGACTTTGCTGTAGAAATTAAAAAGAAAAATCCAAGAGAAGGATAGGTTTGGGGACTATAAAAGAGAGGTAAGCTTGAATAAGACTGACAGTTTCAATAATGTTTGTTACAAACAAAAAGCAATCTCAACAGGCATTAATCCTACTATCCCACAGTAAGTGAGCAGTCCTCTTTGGGCTTCTAATTTTCATCCTTGGCTTGATGCCCTGAACACACTGTAATTGCAACACATTGTAGTTATTGCACTGAGCCAAGAGAAATCTCAGGGTTTCTCAGTGGATTAAAGTCATCCAGCCACAAATCCTCATTCCTACTTATAATTTACAATATACTGACTTGACCTTCTACAAGATCAGCACATACTGTGTTTGAGAGATGGAAAATATCTTTAGTGAGAAAAATAGTATAAAAAATTGCTCTTCTTTGGCACAATAAAAAATGATATCAAGTTGAAAATAATCTGCCACCTTTCTGACCAGCCCCCATGGCATTCAGGGGAGTTGCTTCCTTTATCTGAAACCAATAGCTGCTTTGGTTTGTACCCGACTACAAGTTTGTAGGGCAAAAGGCTCAAATTATACATTACTCTACAACAGAAATGAATAGAACTTCCCTTAAGTATCAGGGCTTGTAAATATGGACACATTCCCTGTGCCTGTCAGTGGCAAACGCAGGATTTGTAGAGGGGGGTTTCCAAATGCTTGATTTTAGAGCGAGTGTGGCCAGTCCATGAAGAGGGCAAAATTAGTACTTATCCAGCTTTAATATGCGTCATACAATGTGTATTGTGTGTCATAATTCCAGCATATACAGGATCACAGTAAGTCATTTGATGCGGCAGTAAGCCATCCTACCTGAGCTGAATGTTTTTATTTTAGATGTGAGCACCATTCCAGAGCATTGGAGCAAGTCCGGGAGCCTGGAGGAGCAGCAGAAGAACCTAGCACTTCCCTGGACATATATGTACATATTGGGCTCTATAGCAGTGCATCCCTAATAGTGCATGTTTTCCAGATCTCCTAGTTTGTGCACATGATATTTAATACTGGCTGATACATGTTAAAAGATCCACAGATGGTGCTAATTATTTCATTTGTGATACTGAGAAGAACATGTAGCACTAGTAAAATTCTATTATATTACTATTTCTACTGTGTTTATGGTATGTGCTGGGGAGGGGGGTTTCCAGGCAGACGGAAACCCCCCCTGCGTTTGCCTATGCCTGTATAAGGGGGAGATGTATGAAACTGTGAAAAGGAAAAGCGCAGGAGTATCCCATAGCAGCCAATTAGCTTCTAGCTCATTTTATAGTAGCGCTCCCGCTAGGCTGTTTTAGCGGGGCGCGGCGCCCTGCCCTCCTTCTGGAGGGCAAAAAGCACCCTGCCCTCCAGGAGGAGGGCAAAAAGCGCCCTGCCCTCACAGCCTGCGGGAGCCGTTCTCACCCGCGGGACGCAGTGCACCCGGCATCTATTCTCCCTGTCTGCAGGGCTTGGGGGCTGCCCGGCGTGTCCGTAAGTGCCGGGCACGCCCCCAAGAGTGACGAAAAGGGGACGTGTCTTATAGACACGCCCCCTTTTCCGATGAGCACGCCCCATTCTCGGTCGCGCGCGCCTTCGCCGCGCGCACGGGCATGCCCTCTCTAGCTCCGGCTCCCTGCCTCCCGCCAGAGCTAGAGGGAACACTATTATAGAATGTACTAGATAAATGATAGCTAGAAGCTGATTGGTCACCAGGGCTATTTTCTGGGGGCGGAGCTATAGAAAAGTAATTTTATATATATATATATATATATATATATATATATTAGTATTTAGAGAAGAAGGCACTCAAAAGGGACTTTAAAATAAAACTTATCTTAAGGAAAATATGGAGTGGGTATGTAATGCTGGCTGTCGGGATGCCTCCTGTCACAATACCGGCAGCGGCATCCCGATGGTTGGTATCCCAACAGGAGTCGGGTAAGTATACTTACCCTCCCCCCTTCTCCCCCTAACCCTCCCTTCTTGTAGCCTAACCCTCCCCTCCCCTAAACCTCCCTGTTAGTGCCTAAACCTAACCCTCCCCCATAGTGCCTAACCCTAACCCCCCCAGTGGTGCCTGACCCTAACCCTCCCCCCTAGGGGTGCCTAACCCTAACCTCCCCCCCAAAACCTAACGCTAACCCCGCTAACTTACCTAGACCTAACCCTCCCCACGGCTAACATTTCGGCATCCATCTTCCTTGATTCTGGTATCGGGATTAAGATAGGCATCGTGGCCGCCGGTCTCATAACTACATCCTGGAAAATATATTTTGGCCCAGGATATTACTTCACAGTTAAGAGATTCAGGAACTGAGTTCCTGCTTGTTCCTGCTGAAAAATAGCACTGTTGGTCACTATGGCAAGTTCTCCACTTGTCTTCTTTTGATAAATGTCCCCCTCTGGTCAATGTGAGCTGTGTTCATAGCAGCTTAACAGTCACTGCAAAAAAAAGGTTACCTGGAACTTATGAAGAACACAACAACAGTATATAAGCATTCAGAGTGAACTTTGGATAAACATGGAGGTAAAACAATGTGACACGCTCCATTCAGTACTTTCTTCAAAATATTCTCACAAATTGCCCAATGTCATCATTACCAAAATTAAGTTATTTTGAGAATCTATATTACCATCTCAAACCGCTGGATCTACCATGCTCAACTGTTTCATTCTCTGGTTGATTGCTGGACTACTGTATAAGCCGACAGACAATCCTGACAAACCAGTTGTACCAATAAGATTATACATAATTTTAAAACCTGACGGCAGCTTACCTGCCTCCCCTCTCTCAGGGAGCACCAGCTGTAGTTGGATGTTTTTAAAAGAGCTTTCAATTCAAAGTATGATTTGTTTATCGGTTTGTCTGTTGGTCATCACAGCTGGGGATTGTGTAGTTCCTTAGCTGTGAACACGTGATTTGGAATGCTGTCTACTCTTGAGTGCACAAAGTCTGCGCTCCCCCCGATGTTGACACACCAGCTCCCCAGCCTATGCAGTATAAAACTGTAACTACCTTCCCTGGGCACACTGGTAGATGAATGTCCAATAAGTGGTTGTGTTCTTTCCATGGCCTTCTTGATATCAGCAGTTTGGGCCATAACACAACTCCATGCAGGTTCAAGGAGTGGCTTCAAGTATATATAATAATCCATCAAGGCAGAGCAAACAATATCATGAGTCTGCCATGTATCTTTGTATTTTACACTATACCTCATAATCTCTATTTTGGGGTACTGGTACCGAAAAGGCCAAAAGGCTTCATGATAGTGTGGGTGTAATTTGATTGGATCTGGGCAAGACTTGGTTTGGTCTGGTCATTGATTGGGTAGAAGATAGGAGAAGCCTATTGTGTCCTAACTTTGCTTTTTGAACTATTAGGAGGTGTAACCCCCCTTTATCCTCTTAAGGGGACACCAGGTTACTAACTGCAATGTAAGCTATTGTACACTCCCTTACACTACTGCTAAGTGGTGTACCTCCTATTCTTCCAGTGACTACACCCAAGATGAATAGACAGGGGAAGCTATATTCCATAGAGGCTTGCTTGGGTAAGCCTCTTAAACCTTAAGGTGAATTCCACTGTACTTTTAAAATGTAGGATGCGGTTGAATAATCTTAATAAATATGGAGTAGTTCTAATAATATACCTGTTCTTTATCCTTTGCAGATTCCACCACCTTCAGATACCTTACATTTCTCTCCAGGTAAGTAATACAACTTCACATACTGTTTAACGTTTCTCTTTATCTGAATGAATATGCAAAGGTGTATACAGTTTCAACTCACAATATTTAAACACTTACATCCAGGTTACAATTGATAAATTCAAGTTTAACTGAACAAAGTGAAACTATAACTCATATAAGGCATTAATATATATATATATATATATATATATATATATGTGTGTGTTTCTGTTAGTACATAGCATACGTTCTATTCTGCAGAATTAGGGTTAGAGCAAAATCCTTAGCCAAAGGAAATGGAAAGTTCAGTCAGGAATCCAGGCCGACCCTGATGCAGCTCCCCCTCCAGGACTCAACTTTTAGCAGACTGCCTGTAATATGTTCTTTATATAGAATGAATAAAGTTCCTGAAAACTTATAGTGGGTATAGAACTGAACACTTCTTTCTATATAATCTTATGTGATAGTAACTTTCCAGTCTCATTGAGTTAGATGAAAACCACTGTCATTGATGTCTACTTGCATAACAGATGGTAAAATGGCTGCCTGAATAGTGGAATGGCAGAGTAAAATGCCAGGGTTGAGGGATGCCCTTTTATTATTCACACTCCTTCTCCATTGGATTTGCTATGGGTGGACAAACTATCTGTTTACTTTAATCAAACTGCAGTGTAATATAAGACTTTTGTATACCTCAGTTTTAGTTGTAGTTAGAAATAATATCCTTATCTACTAGCGATGAAGAGAATGTCTCTCAGCATAAATACAGTCATTTAATTAATCCTCCCCCAATTCTTCTCTGCGGCTATGGACTGAGGGGAATGTACATAAGGGCTGATGTTCATGGGTATTAGAAGTTGGCTGTGGGCAGGCTTTACCTCACAGGAGACTTCCTCCCCCCCTGCCTCATATACTGCCTCTGCTCCATTCACATAGTCTGCCGCTACTATGTGCTAGAAGACCTGCGGACCGCTCGCCGGGAACACCCTCCAGCTCTCCACATACAACCCTCACTGGCAGCACATCATCTGACGCCACCTCTCCTGCATCGCCGGTGAATCTCCAGTGGGCTCTCGAGGGAGGACAGCTGACAAACTGCTGCTGGCAGCTCTTATATCCTTATCTCCAAACAGGACCCTCTTTCCCCTGAAAGGAACTAAATCACTCCCAACTACAATATATTACTCTGCCCCTTCTTCTACACTGTACTGTATGTGCATCCCTTACACTGAGGCACATCCTTACCAAAGAAAGAAGTACCCTATAAACTGTTATGTAAATACTGTACATGAAACATATTTACTTTTCACATAGATGTAGAATATCCACAGCAGTTTCTATACATTTACCATATTGTAAAATACAGTTATGCATATCATAAACTACAAAACACTTTTCAGAATATTCATTATTGGAAATATCAATGCACTTACTCCTCTATTACTATATAACTTAATTCATGCTAAATTTAATATTTACATTAAATTATAATTTTCACTGCTCAGGGAAACATAACTATACCAATTACATTATAAATCTACCTTTGCCTCCTCACATTTCAATGTATTATAATTTGTAGATAACCACCAAAGGTATTACAGGAGGTATTAACTAGGGATGTGCGCCGGACCATTTTTGCGGGATTTGGATTTGGTTCTAATTCATCGTCCGGCTTTGGATTTGGATTTGCCAAACTGCGGTGACTGGCTTTGGATTTGGATTTTTTTACAAAACTTAACAAAAAAAGCTAAAATCACATAAATTGGGCTTTTTTTTCTTCCTAGAGTATTATTAACCTCAGTAACCTTAATTTCCAGTCATTTACAGTCAATTTAGACTACCTCACAGTTTAAATTATAGTTTTCACCATTATTGGCCAAAGGTTGGAGTGAGCTGACTGGTTACCAAGCGACAAAGCAGCGTCACAGACACCACAGTTTAAAGCACATCAAGGACACCTTGCCACACAGCAGTGGCAGAAATTAAAAGTAGTGCACCTACCCAGTGGGGTACGGCCAGCAGAATCACAGTGCACAATCTTATTCACATTACACCGTACATAGGCCCTCATTCAGAGCCGGACGCTCTGAGCAGAGCGCACGCTCTGAATAAGGGCCGTCCTCCATAATTATGGAGCGTCCTCCTGGACGCTCGTATAGCTGTGGGTCACCACCCACAGCCTATACGAGCGTGCAGGTTGATTGCCGCGATGGTCTTGACCATCGTGACCATCGCCACTGCGAGCCGGAGCCTGCGGTTGAGTTTCTCAACCGCAAGGCCCGGAGTGATTTTGGCTCTATCAGAGCCAAAATCACTCCCACTGACATCACTAGTGATGTCAGTGGGCCGGCTTCTGACGGTAGGCGTTCCCTTGGGAACGCCCCCGTCTGGGAGGCACGCCCACCAAAGGGGGCGTGCTGTCAATCAACATCGACAGTACGCCCCCTTTGATCAGACACAACGAGCGAAGGAAAGTCCTTCGCTCGTCACGTCTGGCGCATGCGCACGACGGAGCTCCCTCCGTCGTGCGCATGCGCAGTGCACACCATCGACCCACTTGCGAGCGGACAGCCGCTTGCGAGTGGGTCTGAATCAGACCCATAGTGTTCCTGATTCACATTACACCATAAAGTAGTGTTTCTTATTTATGTTATGACACAGTAGTGCCCCTTTTACACAATGCCCACAGTAGTGACCCTTATACAATGCCCACAGTAGTAGTGCCATTTATACAATGCCCCCAGCAGTGGTGTCCCTTATACAATGCCCCCAGCAGTGGTGTCCCTTACACAATGCCCCCAGTAGGGTGTCCCCTATGCAGTCCCCTTAGTAGTAGGGCCCCTTATGCAGTGCCCCCAGTAGTGGTATGCCCCCCAGTAGTATGCCCCCCGTAACAGGCCTGCAGTAGCAGTGCCTCCATTAGCATGCGCCCAGTAGTATGCCCAGTAGTATGCCCCCCAGTAGTAGTGCCCCCATTAGCATGCCCCCCATTAGAAGTGCCCCCATTAGCATGCCCCCCAATAGCAGTGCCCCCATTAGTATGCCCCCCAGTAGCAGCGCCCTCATTAGCATGCGCCCAGTAGTATGGCCCCCAGTAGTAGTGCCCCCATTAGCATGCCCCCCAGTAGCAGTGCCCCCATTAGCATGCCCCCAGTAGCAGTGCCCCAATTAGCATGTCCCCCAGTAATATGCCCCCAGTAGCAGTGCCCCCATAAGCATACGCCCCAGTAGTATGCCCCCCAGTATCAGTGCCCCCATTAGCATGCACCCAGTAGTATGCCCCCCAGTAGTAGTGCCCCCATTAGCAGTGCCCCCCAGTAGTGTGCCCCCCAGTAGTATGCCCCCCAGTAGCAGTGCCCCCATTAGCATGTGCCCAGTAGTATGCCCCCCAGTAGTATGCCCCCTAGTAGTAGTGTCCCCATTAGCATGTCCCCCAGTAGCAGTGCCCCCATTAGAATGCCCCGCAGTAGCGCCCCCTTAAAAACACACACATAAAAAAAGAAAAAAAAAAAACTTACCTGAATCCCCGCTCCTGCCGCCGTCCATCCCGCTCTGCTGCTCTATTACGCGTGGAGGGAGCCGGAAGACGGAGCTCATGAGTGAGCTCCAACCGGCTCCCTCCGTGCAGCAGCCAATGAGAGTCTGCCTGACTCTCATTGGCTGCTATTACAAACACACAGCTGCCGCTGGTGGCTGTGTGGTTGTTCTGTGTAGGGCAGACCGCTATCACAGCGGTCTTCCCCACACTAGAGGAGCCCTGACGTCGGATTCTCTCACGAGAGTTCGACATCAGGAGGCCGCCCTTCTGCCCCGAACGGGGATCCGAGTCAGGCAGGGGAACACCCGAACAGGGTTCGTGTGGACTCGTATCCCCTATGTTCCGAGGGGTTCGGATTCTGTGGAATCCGAACCACTCATCTCTAGTATTAACCACTGTGCTCTGAATTATACTGTACATCCATATGACCAGGGATTAAAGTGGTCAGGAAAGGGGTGGAACTGAGTTCCGTCACCTCTAATGGTAGGTAGAACTCTGCCATGTCCCTGAATAGAAGTCCTACAGACAGAATACCACTGTCTGGTGGGCTGCCCCTCCCTGTGACTCACTTTGTGGCCCTGCTTCCCAGCGGCTCCTTTTGCGGCACAGTGTATGTGATGTAATGCCTTCACTGCTGCTGCATAGTGCACTGAGGAGCCATGAAGAGGAGCAAGGGCGAGGGCAGGCACAAATGTGAGCTGCTATTAGAGGGACATGAGGGGGGGATAAGCTGCTGGTGGGAGAGGAAACACAGGGACAGGGAGCTGCTGCTAGATGGACCTGGGGGGTATAAACTGCTGGTGGCAGAGGAGACACAGACAGGGAAGTGATGGTGAGGGACACAAGGGGGTAAGCTGGTGAGACACAGGGGGGAGGAGGTTGGAGTAAAGACATGGGAATGGGGTGCTGATGTTTGTGAAACACAGGAAGCTGGTGCAGAAGAGATGGTGGGATAGAGAACTTTTTTTTTCTTTTTAAGCGACTTAACATTGTAGACTCAGCTGATGGCAGGAGTGCTAAAAAAGCATCTAAAATGTATATTACACTGTCATAGCCCCCAATGCTTCTAGCCCCCAGGCCTCCGTCCATTCACTTTAAAGTTTCCTGTACACAACAGTGTGTGTAAAGATCAGTCTTCACATTGTTCTGGCCTCTCAGAATAGCTCCGCCTAATGTGGGGGCGGAGTAGGCGGCAGGGTAGGTGAGATCCTCCACCTCTCTAGGACCACTTTAAGCCCTGCATATGACAGATGACAGATAATTCTCACAATAAATAATAACCAGATCATTAAATTTATCAAGGGTAAAGTTCTCCTTGTCATAAGTGTAGTCAGCTGCACCTCTGTCCAGGCTCTCATAATCCTCTAGTCTAGAACCACTGCTAACCAGCAAGTCTCAGACAACATTAAGTATAGGAGAGCACTGGACAAAAATAGATGAGTCAGCAATTACCATGTTATTTTCACTTATTAAAGAACATGTTAAAATGCACAGATAGAAGACTATATAAATCATATGTAAATAGGCTGGTTCCCACCATCAGTAGCAGATCCAGATAAACTAATATTGTGTGCAATGACTACAATTTTACAGATTATCTCTTCAATAGGTAAAAAAAAATTACAAATAATAGAAGCAGTAAGGAAGTATACAATATCCACAATCATTAATTAATAAGTCAGTTAAAGTGCATATGTAACAAACAACTATTAATTAACCTATAAAATGAATATTTAATTATTATTATTGTTAACTTCTATTTATAAAGTGCTGACATATTGCTGGACATTGATGGAAAAGAGGCCCTGATTCAGAGCCGGACACTCTGACAGAGCGCTCGCTCTGAATCAGGGCCGTCCCTGCTCCTTGTAGGAGCGGCCTCCTGGCCACTCGCATAACTGTGGGTGACCACCCACAGCTATAGCGAGCGGCCAAAATGATGGTCGCGATGGTCAAGACCATAGCGACCATCGGGTTTGCGACGAGACCCTGTGGTAGGGTCTCACTGCCGCAAGCCCAGGAGTGCTTTTGGCTCTATCAGAGCCAAAAGCACTCCCACTGACATCACTAGTGATGTCAGTGGGGCCGGTCCCAGACGGTAGGCGTTCCCATGGGAACGCCTCCGTCTGGGCAGCCACGCCCCCGGCACGCCCATCAAAGGGGGCCTGCTGTCAATCACCATCGACAGCACGCCCCCTGTGGTGCGAGACCCTTAACGACGGCTTGGCCGTCGTTATTCGGGTCTCGCGCATGCGCACGACGGAGGAGGCTCCGTCGTGCGCATGCGCGAGACCCGAATAACTTGGGCACCATCGACCCGCTTGCGAGCGCTCGCGAGCGGGTCAGGATCAGGCCCAGAGTGTGCAGTAGGCCCTGCTGATATAATCTAACAATCTAACAGGTGTGGGGAATATTTTATATAGTATATAAGGTAGAGGGTAGAGGGTTAATTATGGTAGCTGAGGGTGGGGACCCAGAGTGTGAATATTTCTAAGACAGATGCATTATCAGCCATCACAATGAAAGCAATTATGAGTGACTGACATGCAGGGGCGCCAAGAGGGGGAGCGGGTACAAATTACCTGGGCCCGGGCTTGCTGGGGGGCCCGGCGGGGCCCAGGTCCGGCACTGCCCCCCCCTCCCTCATACAACAAAGCAGCCAAGCGCACACTGCTGTGTGCTGGGCTGCACTGGGAGACTGCTCGCAGCTGCAAAGTAACAGACACAGAAGTCTCCTATGCCTGTGGGGGGAGTAATCACACTGATCGCGCCCCCCACTGGCTATGCGCCGGGCTGAGGGGCTCACAGAGCCCCCTCCCCAGCATGCAGCGCCACTATGCGGCGCTGCAAAAATATATTTTTTTTCTAATGGGGCGTGTCCATGCCTTCTGCAATTAGGCCATGCCCCCTTCTTCCCCTAGGCCTGGCGCCTCTCGGCGCCAATGCTGACAAGTGCTAAAAACAAGGGTTCTCTACAGGGTATACACACACAGAGGGACTGAGAGGGGTCACATTTGAGGTTTTGAGATCCAAGTCAGGACCCAAGCACTGTTGTGACGGCAGGGGTATATTTAGAGAGGAGGGGGACCATGTTCACTCACCGTCCAGGGCACCCTCCTCTCTCACTGGTGGCCATGGCCATGATTAAGTAGACTCCAGGCATTAGTCTGTGCCGGGTGTCTACTGTGCATGTGCAGGACACTAACAAAATTGCACGTCAGCCATTTTCCATGAGATTTCCCTACTGCACATGCACAGAACGATGGGAACATTTTTCAGGCATTCTGTGTAGCGCCTCTCCAGCCAACGTGAGACTTCAGAGAGGTAAGTATTAGAAAGTATGGGTGCAGGGTGTGCAGTGTGGACCCCCTGGACCCAGGGATCCATATGCACCACACTCCTTGCACTCATTATAGATACGCATCTGGCTGACAGGTCATAGCGGAATAGTGGTGGTTGAATCACAGGTCTACTCATGTGGTGATTCAGAGAGGTCAGTGACACCTGGAGGGCTCCATGTCTGTCTCCATGTCTTAGTGTTCCTCTAGCTCCGGTGGGAGGCAGGGCGCCGGAGCTAGAGAGGGCACGCCCATGCGACCGAGAAGGGGGCGTGGTCATCGGAAAAGGGGGCGTGTCTATAAGACGCGTCCCCTTTTCGTCACTCTTGGGGGCGTGCCCGGCACTTACGGACACGCCGGGCAGCCCCCAAGCCCTGCAGACAGGGAGAATAGATTCTCCGGCGGTAACCGGGTCACCGCATGTTTCTCCACCCGTGGGACACTGCGTCCCGCGGGTGAGAATGGCTCCCGCAGGCTTTTTGCCCTCCTCCTGGAGGGCAGGGTGCTTTTTGCCCTCCAGAAGGAGGGCAGGGCACCGCGCCCCGCTAAAACAGCCTAGCGGGAACGTTAATGTCTGTCTCTGGAAACAATGTAGTGTTTGAGAACTCATGGAACAGAGCAGTGAGTAATACAGGTAATCAGTAGCCCACCTGGAGTCTACTGCCAGATGCTGCAAACCAATTACCAGAGCTTGGTCACTGGAGCCTAGACCCTAAAGGAGGAATCTAGAACCAGCACCCAATCCCCATCATGTGAACAATGGAGCAGAGACTCAACATGAACCCCAACACTCTAAGAGAGGACCCTCAGGACAACAACCACCATGGATAGTGGTACCAATGGTATAGAGAGTAGAGGGAATGAGAGTAGGTCAGGAGCTGTGATGCTGAGAGTAAGCAATGTAGTTGCAGTGCAGAAAGGTAATTTGAATTACAGTGTAATAGTATAGTCCACTTGAACCCGCAATGAGCAGGAGAGATGTACTCAAAGGACTTGCTTGTAGTCAGGATCACTGTAGGTAGTATTGGCATTTGGAAGCAGTAGGAAAGTCTATATGATACCCAGAGGACTTAAGACTACTATGCAGGCTGAAAACAGGGGTAAGTCAGAGGTTTGGACCTTACTTGAGTCATATTGGGACCAGAGGTAGCAGACATTGGGCCTGATTCAGAGCTGCTCGTAAGTGGCCGCTCGTTCGCTCTGAGCGATGTTCGCACAACTGCGCATGTGTATTGGTCGTAGTGCGCATGCGCAAACCAGTCATTGCGGTCAGAAATTGTGTGCTCGCAAAACAGCGAGGGGCTGCTAATTTGATTGACAGAATGTACCGTTTGTGGGTGGTAACAGAGGAAGGTGCTTGAAAACGGGGGAGTGGAGATCCGAACGCAGGCGTGCCTAACGGTCAAAAGGGCGTTTAAAGGGAGTGCATAATTAGTAAAGGAGTATCATCGACCACATCACTTGGTTGTCTTTTAGCCTGAACTGCTCGCAGTGATAGCGGTAAGAAAAACCTACCACAAGCACTGCGAGCAGTTCAGATGCCTTTCCATGTACCCGATTAATCTAACAAATACCAGAGATGACGTGTGTGATGAACGGCAAAGGGGCGTCTTTACAAAATAGCGAGCGCATTTTTTGTTCGCTATCTCAGACATAGGGGCGTCAACAAACCGCAAAGAGCGAGCGCTCAATTTAAATAGCCGGCCCCTTTTTTGGAACGACCGTCCGCAAATAGCGTCCGGCTCTGAATCAGGCCCATAGAACCAGAATGGATCCAGAGACTTTGATTCAGACTGAAACTGTAGGTAGCAACACCTTAGCCAGAGTAGAAGTGCAGGTTTGAATCAAAATGGGACTAGAGAGGAGAGCAGCCAGATGGAGTGGAACCGCATGCTTGAACCAGAATGGGACCAAAGAGGATAGCAGTCAGCTGGAGTGTGATAGCAGGGTTGAACTGAAATTTGACCAGAGAGAGCAGCAGCCAACCAAAGTGGAACTGCAGGTTTAAACCGGCATGGGACCAAAGAGAGCAGCAGCCAACCACAGTGGAACCGTAGACTTGAACCAGGATGGGACCATAGAGAGTTGTACCGTAGCTGAGCCGGGCTGGGACTGGTGTTTTTACACAGGCTGGTTCAGTGCAGGTTGGAAGCAGGAAACAACACAATGCTGCAGAGTGGATAGGACAGACTCAGGCAGAAGCTTGCAGTAATCCAGTAGTCACCAGCACTGATTCAGACAGTGGATCAGAGATAGTACTTACTCACTTGTGAGTGAGATCACTGGGAGGTGAAGGGTCGACAATGTGCTAGTGGCAGGTGCATGTTTTCCATTATGCTGCTGCTGCAAGCCACATACAGTATTTCTGAAGGTCCGACCAGAGCCTAATCTTCAAGTTATTCAGTTACGCATCCCAGACCAATTGGCAGGCATCCAAGACCCCTGTGAAGTTTTCATCCAAATCCATCCAGTGAAAGGCCCAGAACAGGCTCCCTGGGTCACAGTTCTGCCCAGCGTACACCAACGGGTGGTCCGACTGGGACCTCAATCCCCTATTATGTCTTCTGGGAGACAATGTTACCACTCTGTGAAGTTTTAGTCCAAATTACTGTATGATGTTGTCCAAATCCATCCAGTGGAAGGCCCAGAACAGGCTTCCTGGGTCAAAGTTCTGCCCGGCGCACAGAGCCGAACGGGACCCCAATCACTCCATTAGGCATCCCAGACCAATTGCAAACCCTCTGAAGTCTTCATCCAATTCCATCTAGTGGAAGACCCAGAACAGGCTCCCCGGGTCAAAGTGCAGCCTGGTACACTCTGCTGTGAGGTCCGATCAGGACCCCGACCACTCCATTAGGCATCCCAGACCAAATGACATCCCTCTGTGAAGTTTTCATCCAAATCTTTCCAATGGAAGGTCCAGAACAGGCTCCCTGGGTGAAAGTTCTGCCCAGGATCCCAGGGTCAAAGTTGTGTCCAGCGTATACCAACGGGAGGTCCTTCCGGGACCTCAACCCCCTAGTATGTCTTCTGGGATCCCCTCACTCTGTGAAGTTTTCATCCAAATCCATCTAGTGGAAACATAGATTTTGACACCAGATAAGAACCACTTGGCCCATCTAGTCTGCCCCATTTTTAAACATATTGTTACCTCAACCCTTATTGATCCTTACTTCTTCTAAAGGATATCCTTATGTCTATCCCATGCATGTTTAAATTGCTCTACTGACTTAGCCTCTAGCACCTCTGATGGGAGGCTTTTCCACTTGTCCACTACCCTTTCTGTGAAGTAATTTTTTCTCAAATTTCCCCTGAACCTACAACCCTCCAGTTTCAGAATATGTCCTCTTGTTCTAATACTTCTCTTTCTTTGAAGAATGTCTCCTTCCTTTACCTTGTTAAAACCATTTATATATTTGAACGTTTCTATCATGTCCCCCTTTCCCTTCTCTGCTCCAAGCTATACATATTAAGATCTTTTAGTCTTTCCTGGTACGTTTTGTGGTGTAGATCTTGCACCATTTTAGTTGCCCTTCTTTGTACAGTCTCTAATGTATTAATATCCTTCTGGAGATAAGGCCTCCAGAATTGAACACAGTATTCGAGAAGAGGACGTACCAATGACCTATACAGTATTATTATTACTTCTTTCTTTCTGCTACTGATTCCTTTCCCTATGCAACCAATCATCTGACTTGCCTTCCTCATTGCTTTGTTACAATGTTTGCTTGCCTTTAAGTAACCTGAAATAGTGACTCCTAGATCCCTATCCTCTTCAGTAGTTTCCAGTATAGTGCCATTAATACTATATTTAGCCTTTGGGTTTGTGAGGCCCAAGTGCATGATCTTGCATGTTTTTGCATTAAACTGTAATTGCCACGTTCTTGACCATCACTCTAGTCTACCTAGATCATCAATCATTTGTTTTACCACTCCTGGTGTGTCTACCCTGTTGCATACCTTTGTATCATCTGCAAAAAGGCATAGTTTCCCTTCAATACCATTTGCAATGTCACAAATAAAGATATTAAAAAGCACTGGTCCAAGTACAGATCCCTGAGGTACTCCACTGGTAACATTTCCCTCTTGAGACTGCACTCTGTTTACTACAACTCTCTGTTTCCTATCATGCAGCCATGATCTTATCCATTCAACTGTCTTCTGTATCCAATCTCATGCTTTCCAGTTTATTTAACAGTCTGCGATGTGGAACAGTGTCAAAAGCCTTACTAAAGTCTAGATAAGCAATATCTATGCCCCCCCCCCTTTATCTATTTCCTTAGTCACCCAGTCAAAAAAGTCAATAAGATTTGTTTGACATGATCTTCCCCCAGTAAATCCATGCTGTTTGGGATCCTGCAAATTGCTGGATTTGAGATAATCTACGACTCTTTCTTTTAAGAGTGTTTCCATCATTTTCCGTACTACTGATGTAAGGTTCACTCGTCAGTAGTTGCTTGCCTCTTCCTTGCTTCCAGTTTTGTGCAGTGGGACAACGTTTGCTCTTTTCCAGTCCTCTGGAATTACTCCAGTAGCTAGTGACTGGTTGAATAATTCTGTTAATGGTGTTACCAGCACCCTTTTAAGCACTTTTAGTATCCTTGGATGTATCCCATTTGGCCCCATTGAAGGCTCAGAACAGGCTCCCCGGGTCAAAGTTCTCCCAGCGTACACCAACGGGATGTCCGACCAGGACCCTAACCCCCCTAAAACCCCTCCAGCATCAAACTGGGCCACCTCACATTGGTTTCATCCCAATTGGTGCAGGGGTGTCCAAATGCAAAAACCGGTCAAACAAACAAACCAATTAATTCTCTATATATTATGCAGTAATATGAGTTTAAGGCTTTTTGAAGTCACTGTCCCCCCTACACACACATACACACATATGGGACACCGGGTGATGCCTCTGACATCTCCATATGAAGTACATACATGCATACATAACCGGTCCAGTTCTGCAGTTACACATATGACTAACTTTCTAGTGATTTATTTTTTAATGTATTAACAATAGATAATTTTTCCTTTTTACTGCATTGTCACAGTAAATATATTGGGGTTTATACTAAGTTTGGGCATATGCCCTCAAATATGTGTGTACTGTACATAGTGTTCCCTCTAGCTCCGGCGGGAGGCAGGGCGCCGGAGCTAGAGAGGGCACGCCCGTGCACGCGCCTAAGGCGCGCGCGACCGAGAAGGGGGCGTGGTCATCGGAAAAGGGGGTGTGTCTATAAGACGCGTCCCCTTTAAGTCACTCTTGGGGGCGTGCCCGGCACTTGCGGACACGCCGGGCAGCCCCCAAGCCCTGCAGACAGGGAGAATAGATGCCGGGCGCATGCACCCGGCGTCTATTCTCCGGCGGTGACCGGGTCACCGCATGTTTCTCCACCCGCGGGACACTGCGTCCCGCGGGTGAGAACGGCTCCCGCAGGCTGTTAGGGCAGGGCGCTTTTTGCTCTCCTCCTGGAGGGCAGAGTGCTTTTTGCCCTCCAGAAGGAGGGCAGGGCGCCGCGCCCCGCTAAAACAGCCTAGCGGGAACGCTACTGTACATATACGTCCTTATGGAGATTTGGTACTTGCGGTTAAAATTAAATGATTGCTGGTAGGAACAGCCTCACACCCCAGGAGTGACAGTTGTTGTCCTTAGTGTATTTCCAGATTTAGTTGGAGAAATGTTGGCATTTGGGGACTTTGACGCCTTCATAGAACTAGCCCTGCCTTAAAGTAAGTACTGATGAGTGAGGCTTTGCAAGAGATAATTGCAGCTCAAATAGAAGGTTATACTGTAGTTACTGTCTTTCAGAGCTCATAGATAAAATATCACTGTCAGTCATTATATTAGCTCTATGGGATCAATTCAATTAGTAGCATGTTTGTTTCATGAAACGGAAAGTGCATACAAAAGTGGGGTAAGCATTCTGGACCACAAGAAAAGTGACAACTGAGATAGCAGGACCTTGGAGAAGGCTGTTAGTGGCCATAAGTAAAGTATTGGAGGTTTTTAAAATGTGTCAAATTATGACTGATATTTACACTTTTAATAATGGTTGAAAAATTATAGCCAACAAGTGTCTTTAATTAAAGTCTTTCCATCATTTTGGGGTACAGAAATATGTCTGTACAGTGATTTAGCAGTGTTTGTATACAAGTGTGTAAAAAGTTGGAATAAACACTTTTACCTTCTGTATGTTCCAAAACTCCACTTCTATCCAATACAACACCTGTCCCACTTCATTACACCTCCTCATACCTGTCCCACATCACTTACACCTACCACATACATGTCCCACATCATTTACACCTCCTCATACCTGTCCCACATCACTTACACCTACCACATACATGTCCAACATCACTTACACCTCCACATACCTGTCCCACATCACTTACACCTACCACATACATGTCCCACATCATTTACACCTCCTCATACCTGTCCCACATAATTTACACCTCTGCATACCCCACATCATTTACACTTCCACATACCTGTCCCACATCATTACACCTCCTCATACCTGTCCCACATCACTTACACCTCCACATACCTGTCCCACATCATTTACACCTCCACATACCTGTCCCACATCATTACACCTCCTCATACCTGTCCCACATCACTTACACCTCCACATACCTGTCCCACATCATTTACACCTCCACATACCTGTCCCACATCATTTACACCTCCACATACCTGTCCCACATCATTACACCTCCTCATACCAGTCCCACATCACTTACACCTCCACATACCTGTCCCACATCACTTACACCTCCACATACCTGTCCAACATCATTTACACCTCCACATACCTGTCCCACATCATTTACACCTCCACATACCTGTGCCACATAATTTACACCTCTGCATACCCCACATCATTTACACTTCCACATACCTGTCCCACATCATTTACACCTCCACATACCTGTCCCACATCACTTACACCTCCACATACCTGTCTCCCACATCATTACACCTCCTCATACCTGTCCCACATCACTTACAGCTACCACATACATGTCCAACATCACTTACACCTCCACATACCTGTCCCACATCACTTACAACTCCCACATCATACATGTCCAACATCACTTATACCTCCACATACCTGTCCGACATCATTTACACCTCCTCATACCTGTCCCACATAATTTACACCTCTGCATACCCCACATCATTACACCTCCACATACCTGTCCCACATCACTTACACCTCCACATACCTGTCTCCCACATCATTACACCTCCTCATACCTGTCTCACGTCACTTACAACTCCCACATACATGTCCAACATCACTTATACCTCCATATACCTGTCTGACATCATTTACACCTCCTCATACCTGTCCCACATAATTTACACCTCTGCATACCCCACATCATTTACACCTCCACATACCTGCCCCACATCATTTACACCTCCACATATCTGTCCAACATCATATACACCTCCCACATACATGTCCCACATCATTTACACCTCCACATACCTGTTCATCATTTACACCTCCACATCTGTCCCACATCATTTACACCTCCACATATCTGTCCAACTTCATATACACCTCCCACATACATGTCCCACATCATTTACACCTCCACATAACTGTTCAACATCATTTACACCTCCACATCTGTCCAACATCATTTACACCTCCCACATACATGTCCCACATCATTTACACCTCCACATACCTCAAACAAAAAATTGGCAGCTGCTCAATCAATCTGGTAGAACTATTGAGGTGCATGAAATTGATGGGTCATACCAAGCAGAGGCGTCACTTACCTCCATGGCACCCGGTGCGGCAGGAGCAGCTGTATTGCGCGCCACTGGCGTGCACCCAAGAGGGGGCGTGGCTTTGTGGAAAGGGGCATGGCTACGTTACTGCGTCCCATTCTTGGCACACAGTGGGCTTCCCCAGCGCTCCTGCAGCTGCTGGGGCAGACCATATCTCTCCCTGCCTCTCACCATGTCACGGTGACACCATCCCATGGGGTGACACCAAAATAGCAGAGCAGCTCTGCTATTTTGGTGTCACCCCCTCGGATGGTGTCACCTAGTGCGGCCCGCACTCCCCGCTCCTCCCTAGTGACGCCAGTGATACCAAGTAGAAAAGGGAGGGGGATTTAACCCCTTATAGTTCCTCAGCACACAGAATAATACTTGCAACAATATATGAACACTATATGGTAATAGAACTTCAGAGATATTGGTTGTATGCATTTGCAAATACATGAGAAGCTGCTAGGCCACGTCACGGCTTCTCTGTCACTTGCAGTCCCTAACATCAAGGAATTCATGTCCGGGGCGCAGAGCACCACAAAAACCATCCAGCCCAGGACCCCCCCAGGGCATCACATGAAAATAGAAAAAGAGTGACAGTGCAGTGTAAAGTATAGATGTGTGCGAGTAGTTAATAAGTGTTGAAAAAGAGGTTAAAATATATGTGAAAAAATTACATGGCCTCCTCAAGGTATCACCATTTAATAAAAAGTTTACTTTTCACATCACCTTTTATGTTTGTTTTTTATTCATGTAATTTTTTCACATATATTTTAACCTCTTTTTCAACACTTATTAATTACTCGCACACAACTATACTTTACACTGCGCTGTCACTCTTTTTCCACTTTCATGTGATGCCATGGGAGGGTCCTGGGCTGGATGGTTTTTGGGGTGCTCTCCGCCCCAGACGTGAACCCCTTAGTGTTAGGGACTGCTAGTGACAGAGAAGCTGTGACGTGGAACTGCAGGGAAGTGCCCAAAAAATGGGACTGTCCCGCTGAATATCGGGATAGTTGGGAGGGGTGCACCCTCTATGGGGTGGCGTCCCTGTTTGACCACACTGGTCGAACATGCCTCGAGCCGGCCCTGCCCACATCATTTACACCTTCACATATCTGTCCCACATCATTTACACCTCCATAATACCTGTCCCACATCATTTACACCTCCACATATTTGTCCCACATCATTTACACCTTCATAATACCTGTCCCACATCATTTAACCTATTACCCCTCTAACTGCGTGATTATTCATTGGGAGGGGTGTACCAGAGGATCTGCACTGTGGGCCTGTGTGATACCCGATAGGGATCTCATATATGTGGACTATTATGTGCTGCCCTGTGCTGGGGAATGTTCTGGATCTGCAGTGAGGAGGGACTCTAGGACCCAGAAGCAGACAACTCTGAGCAGCACTACACAGCTCAGGATTGAAAATGAAACCAGGGAAGGGAGAGAGCGTGACAGGAGCCATGGTGTGTGCTGTAGAGTGCTGTGACTGAGGGCACAGAGAGCAGGGATCAGCAGCTGATTGGGGTAACAGTGGCTGTGAGGAGGTGAGACCCTTCAATGTAGCCCAAGCATTACAGCACAGGCACCCCAAGTCTTACAGCACATGTCAAGTGAAAAAGCACCACAGTAAAGACTGAGATCAGTCAGCACATAGGCCCGTATTTAATTTGAGGCGAAAAGTCAGTTTAGGCGAAAGAGTATCTCAGGTGACATCATTTCGCCAGGCAGAAACTTTTTGCCGTATTTAATTTCAAAGACTTTTCGCCTAGGTGGAAAGTCAATGCAATGGACCCGGAGGACAAGTTTCCCCTATGAATAGCAGGCGGAAAAAAGTGCAGAATTGGGGTTTTGGGGTGCAACGTTGCGGGAACTGCCATGCAGGTTTAAGACAGTCCCCCAAAGATAAACTGTGTCAAAAAAAATGTAAAAAAGACTTCAGAAGACCCCAAAAAAATATGCCCCAGGTGTTTTTAAATTTGCAGGTGCTTGCGGCAGGTGTTTTTTTTGCAAGTTTTTAATCTTGACTTTAACAATTTTTAAATATGCTAACCCCCATTTTCAGGTACTAATTTGCTGGGACTAGTTATTTTCTCAAAAAACCTGCTAAATGCTATTCTTCACGACTTTAGCAAAGACTCGAAATACAACCTATTGAGAACATTTAAGTTCCCCAATTACCTTCAGCAGGTCTACTCAGGGGCATCCATAGTGAACCCCCATATCAGTGCATCTTTTGGGGGGTCAGGCTGATTTCCCCAAATCTGACAGGACTTTTCGCCTGTTTAAGTTTCGCCGTGTCCCGTTTTTGCTTCCTTTCAAATTGAATACGGGGATAAGTTGGGATGCGTGCGATACTTTTTCGCCTGCAAAACACGCGATATAGGCGAAAAGTCCTGTAGGCGAAAAAGTATCGCGGGTGCAAAACTTATTGAATACGGCCCATAACCTCCATAACAACAGAAGTCTGTAATCTCAGGGCATCCAGCATACTGCTGTACTGTGAGGGAACTGCAGCAGGATATACAGCAGTAGTGTACAACACAGAACGGTGCAGTGGCCCCACAGGCAGAGACAGTAATGCTATTTTGGATACCAGTGATACAGTCCAGTGTCAAGTATCAAGTTTGTGCACCAACGATAGGCTGTACAGTGAATTCTGAATACTCCCAGGGACATTGTGCTCTCTATTGATTTTATAGTTTAACCTTTAGAGATTCTGACAACTATAACTGTAACTTGTGATATTCAGTTTAACTACATCTAACACAATAGAGGGAGCAGGTTGGCATTCATATGTTTAGTCTGAAGTTGTATTAGAAGTATACAGTATGTTAGGACTGAACCTAAGCTTAACAATGTGATACCCTGTATTTGAACCTTTTGCATTGTGACAATATTGCATGTTCTAATGTTCATTTAGAATTGTCCTAGTGGAGAAGTGATCCAGAGTAATAAACTACCCATTTCTTTATGTAACACCCCCAATTTGGTGGGATGTCACTGAGTGGATCGTACCTGCTTTTCTTCTGGAACCTGCTTGGGCGTGGATCAGTGCAGTTCCTCTTTCAGGCTCCTCCTATCACAGCAGAGAGACAGGAGACCCCCCCAGAACACAGCGCAGAAAACCAGACCAATATAAAGAAATGGTGATTTATTACTCTGAATCATATATTCTACTAGGACAATTCTAAATGAACATTAGAACATGCAATATTGTTGCAATGCAAAAGGTACACATACAGGATATCACATTAATAAGCTTAGGTTCACTCTATATATACTGTATACTTCTAATAAAACCTCATGTTAAACATATGAATGCCAACCTGCTCCCTCTATGTGTAGTTAAACTAAATATAACAAGTTGCAGTTGTAGTTGACAGAATCTCAAATGGTTCAACTATAAATTCAATAGAGAGCACAATGTCCCTGGGAGTACTCAGAATTCACTGTACAGCCTTTCGTTGGTGCACAAAGTTTATAGATGACACTGAACTGTATTACTGGTATCCAGAGGCGGATTTAGACCTCTTGGGGCCCTAAGCAAGATACCAATTTGGGGGCCCTCTTCCTCAAACAATCCATAACACTATTTTCATTCCTGATATATTCCCTTACATTATTTTTTAATTTTTCCTCCTTATGTTCAACTTTTTATAACTTTAAACACTACTAACATCACAAACATTAAAAAGGAACATAAAATCACAGTGCAAATAAAATACAAAATATTTTATTAAAACTTTGAACATCTTATATCAGAGAAAATGCAAACAATGTATGTAATACAAAACAATGTTAAGTATGTGAACCTTTAATTCCTACTAGAAAAATTAGGGCAAACAATATTGTAAACATAAAACAGTGCAAATAATGTAAAAAATAATTGAGTCAAAATCAATATCTTTTCACAAATATAGTATCCCTTTAGCTTTAGAACTATTGCTACAGTTTTATTTTGCATGATTTTTTTTTTGCAAAAGCATCCTCTAGGTCATTGAAGTCCAATTGTTTAACAAGACCTGATTCTACAGCCAGCAAAGATAGTGCTGATAGACGATCTTGACCCATGGTAGTTCTTCTTTCATTTTTAATTCGTTTTAGACAGGAAAATGACCTCTCTCCACTGGCATTAGCAATAGGCATACATAAAAAAATGCGTAGCATACTTTCTGTATTGGGGAATGTATCCAGGATATCATGGTCAATTATATACTGCCTCATTGTCACTGGGTTATCCTCCTGAGGTAACATCAAAGAAAATTGGATAAATTCTTCAGTAAAACTCTCATCAAGATCATCTGGATAATTTTTTTGCAGATTATCTGCCAAACTGCGCAGCTCATTTATGGGTATTCCAGTTGATGGTTTAAGAATTGCAAATCGCCTACTGATGTTTTCATAGGACTTGTTTCGTTTCTTCAGCTCAACAAGAAGACAATCTATTATGATATTGATGGTATTGAAAATTAATTTTTCTCTTGCTGAAAAATGCGGTTCATCACTGGTCTCTTCCTCATCATGGAAACGTTTCCGTATTTCTGAGCGCTTTCCTTCACCTGGATAAAGATGGTTGGATGTCATTTGTTGAGCTTCAATTTCAAATTTGTCAAAAGAATCTCTAATTGTTTGGACATAATCCTCTAGTGAACTGTAGAGATTCACAACTTCATCGATGCAAACATTTATTTTTTGCAAAGTCTTACTTGTTGCATCCAATCTCTCAAGAATTTTTCCCCATACAACAAGCAAGATAGCTGTTTCAAAAGCATTAAGTTGCTCTTCCAGAGCTTTTGCTTCCCCTCGAGCATTTGAAGGTTGTTGCTCTGAGTCCTTCAATTCATTAAGTGCATCACCAACATACTTATAGCCTCTTCTTAATGCTTTTGTAGCATCAGCACGAGCTGACCATCTTGTGCTTGACAATCTTTTAAGGGAAAGGTGTCCAGGTGCTTTGCTGAGGTGTTTAGTGAGTATTTCCCATCGATGAGTTGATGAAGAAAAAAAGTGTAAATGCACTCTAAAAAATTAAAGAACGATACAGCTGTTGCACAAGAATCAGCAGCACATGCTCCCACTAGATTGAGTGAGTGAGCAGAACAAGGTACATACAGTGCTAGGATTGATTGCACAAATTCTTGCTTGTAAGCCACTGTATTTGCCAGACATATTGCTGGCATTGTCATAGCTTTGTCCTCGATAGTTGCAAATGTCAATATTTTCTTCAGAAAGCACTGATAGTAAAGTGTTTTCAAGGTGCTCTCCAGTTTGAGAATGTATTGGCACAAATCTTAAAAATTGCTCTACTGGTCCATCTTTGTTCACATATCTCACAACTATTGCTAGTTGATCAACATGACTGAGATCTGGAGTGGAGTCCACAATAACAGAATAATATTTGGCCTTTTTGAGTTCATGGACTATTGTATCTAAAACTTTAGCTCCCATAAGCCCAATAAATTCTTCCACTGTGGTTGAGGACATATAATTACTAACTCCACTTCCTGCTCCTCCATATTGCTTGATATGATTTTCAAGAAATGGATCAAATTGAGCGATAAGTTCCAGACATCCAAGGAAACATCCATTCTGTGGAGAACCAAATAGCTCATCATGGCCCCGAAAGGGAACTTGTTAACGGCAACAACCCTCTTTAAAACTTCTCTCCAGTAGTTCTGTTCTTTATCCATTTGTAAAGCACGGGCATGGTCTATCCGGCAACTATGTTTGGCTCGTTGTGTTAATTTCATTACACAGCTGCGATGATCACTTGACGTTTCATGTTCCTTAAACCTTGTTCCAGCATTTTTCCAATCGTTAAATCCAGCTGCTGCCAGGGCATGTGATGTACTGCTGTACAGTTTACAAGGGATGCAAAATACAGTGCCTTTTGATTTAGAGTATATGAGCCAATTGCAGTGAACACTTTCTCCATTAATTTTTTTTCTCCAAAAGAGATCTGGAGTCAGAAATCATGTCCCATCAGAATAGATTCTCCTGGATGCTGAAAAATCTGACAAAGTATTTTTTAATGGATTGCGGGAAAAATATTCTCTCATGGATTCTGTAATGTTATTACCCAGTCCCCAGTCGGCAGGATCATCAGAACATCATACAATGATGTCATCTTCTATAGATTTTCTGGATGAATCTTGTGATTTTGACAAGGCGGTAGACGATTTCTGAATGTTCTCGGTCTGAAGATCTGCAATTTCTTCAACAAAAGCAGTCTGTTGTTCATTTGCTGATTCTATCTCATGGGATGTTCCAGACTGCAGGCTTTTGGTATTTGAGGTTTCTTCTGAGATGGCATGGCAAGCATCCTGCTGTATGCCTGTATCCATGTCTGCAGTGAAACTGCTGTGAGAAGTTCCTGGTGCATCAAAGTCAGGTTCAGGATCCTCAGAAGACACTGTAAGAATCTTCGAGGTTATGAAAGACTGCATCAGTTTTTGTTGTTTTAGTGCTTCCTTTTCCATCTCTTTCTTCTTCTTTCGTTTAGCAGACCCAGATGCGTGCTTATGCATCCTGGTTGATAGAGAATCTCAAAGCAATCTCTCTTATTACAGTATGTTGTAGTTTTCCTACACAATAAGAATGGACAATAGTAATTCTATTATCAAGAGAATACCACACACTATATTTTCCTGCTGAAAATGGCATCAAAACATAACAGAAAAGTCATATACCACAGTGCTCAACAAAGTTTTGTAAAATCTAGGAGCCAGCTTAAATGTTTAGGAGCCAGACCATCGTCCATCACCAAAATATATGAACACTGGTATGGACCCACACCTGCCCTATTGCCCTTCAACCTCCGAACATGCTATCAGACCACCACAAATGCCTCTTTAATGGTCATTAGATTCAGCCACAAGTCCAAACCTGCCACCAAATCAAAATGTCACACCATAGTGTCCCCAATTCATATTATGCCATACCATAGGGTCCACATTCATATTATGCCACACTGTTGGTCCCAAATTCATATTATGCCACATCGTAGGGCCCCAATTTCATATTCTGCCACACTGTAGGGCCTTAAATCCATATTATGCCACACCATAGTGCCTCAAATTCATATTATGCCACACCGTAGGACCCCAAATGCATATTATGCCACACTGTGAGGCCCAAGTTCATATTATGCCACACAGTATGGGGAAATTTATAGTATTCCACACATTAGGGCCCAAATTCATATTAAGTCATACATTGGGCACCATATTAATTTTATGCCACACAGTAGGAACCAAATTCATATGCCACATAGCATCCCCAAAATTCATAGTATACAACACATTAGTGTCCAAATTCATATTAAGTCACACATTATGCACCAAATTCATATTATGCCACACAGTAGGAACCAAATTCATATTATGCCACAGACTACAGCTTCCCACCCCAAAAAGAAACTGGAGAAGAGAGCAGTACCCCAACCAAGTCAATAACACTAGAGGAGGGTGTGTAGAAAATGAAGCAGCTGGGTGCAGACAACACAGTGAAGGCAGGCAGCTAGACCTATCTTATTAGATGACCAGACTGAGGATCCAGCACGCACTGTGTAAAGCTTGCAACATCTGTTTCAGCAGACAAACATTATTACCGTGTTCCATGTTATGACATGATGTACCTCCTTTGCGGGACCCGATCAACAAGCTGCTTCTGCTCCAGGATCGACAGTGTCCAGCTCCCCCAGGCATCAGACTCTTCTTCCATTGTGCCGACAGTGTTGCAGCGGCAGGGAGTGAAAGACAGGACTCCAGTTAGGGTATCCACTTGGTGGTGTCTTTCGCAAGGAGAACAGAGGAGGCGGAGCGGGCACGCACACTCCTCCATCCTCGAGTGACGCGCATGCACCATCCCGCCCCCTCCAAGCTGTAACCACCCCTGTAGGAGAGTTTTCTTTTTTTTTCAAATAGCTTTATTAGTAATTTATCTGGCCGGCTGTTGTAAAACCTAGTTGCCAGGATTAAAATCATGGTCTCATGGGGACCTGGTGACCGGGATTTGTCATGCCATGATATACCGTATGTGTACAATGTATACATTAATATAATGCGGGACTTTGGGAGGGGTTCCATAGATATATACTTAGGGTATATATAGGGTTTGCAAAATATACGCTATAGCGCGTTTTTACGCGTTATAGGCAGTTGGGGACCCAATTTTAGGACACGCTGGCGCTGTGTGGCTTTGCTAGTGCCACAGCAGCCAATTGCCGCTGCCGGCGTCTATTCAACTATGCGTGGTGTCTCCTCACCCAATCAGCAGGCAGCTTCCTTCCTTCCAGACACCAGCCGGCCCACCACGCTACGTCCCAAGACTACCAGCCCCTGCCCACTGCCCGGGAGCAGAAGCAGTACCTCCCCCCTCTTCCCAGCCGGACCCCATGCAATGTTTGCATGCGGCTACTCACCGTTGGGACAGGTGAGAGCTGGGAGTGAAGTGCAGCACCTGGGAGCAGAAGCTGTGCCCCTTTCCCCCTCGGTGGGAGGACGTCCACAGCGGCAGGATGGCCCCGGCAGCAAGACAGGACCCAGCGGCAGGATGGCTCCAGCAGCAGGACGTTCCCAGCACACGAACGGCAGCAGGATGTCCCCAGGACCTCAAAAAGCCCCAATGGGAGGACGTCTCCAGTGACAGGATGGCTCCGGCAGCAGGACATCACCGACACCTCGACAGGCCTCCGGCGAGAGGATGCCCCTGGCACCCGGCGACAGGACAGGCCCCGTCGGGAGGTAGTTCCCGGCAGCAGGACAGGCCCCGGTGGGAAAACGGACTCTACACCAGGAAGGGAGGTAGGCCCCAGTAACATACACGATAGGTGCTGTGGCTGCTGATGGGGCCAGAGGATAACTACCTGCAACTGCTGGTGATGCAGTGCTGATGCTCAGTAAAGAGTGCTGGGAGGGGATGTAAAGCCTGGGCGGATGGCACCAAATTAATTTTAGAGTTCATGCCACCTGGTGCCTTTACTAAATGTACAACAGTGTAGCAATAACATCTAATATATAACAGCAGTAATTGCTAATAATATGGGTGGGAGAGGCTAGCTGCTACTTCTACTACTTTGAGCTTCTCTATAATCTACCCTTACCTCCTTCCTAGCCCCAGCACTGCCTGCCCCTAAAATCCTCCTTGCCCCCCCAGTACTGCCCCAGCTGTTATTTACCAAAGCCCCTTCCTACACCCAGTACTGCCTGACCAAAACCCACTTCTTGCCCCCCAGTACTGCCCCAGCTATCATCTCCCCTTGCTCCCTCCCTACCCCCAGCACTGCTTGCCCCTAACCTCTCTATGCCCCTAGTACTGCCCCAGTTGCTATTCACCCTTGCCCCCTCTACCCCAGCTTCTCATTGCCTTTACCCCCAAGCTCTACCCCAACTGCTGCCTGCCCTTACCCCCCCATAATATGTAATGGGACCCAGAAACAGTGGAGTGGAACCCAATTTTTTAAAGCGAGGGTCCCTGGGACTCACAAATTTTTTCATTCTGCGCAATCACTATAATTATATATAATATGCTTGAAATCATAGGCGGCACTCGGAGGCTGATGACATGAAACCCTCAAGCGAGGGACTTTATTCAATCAGTTTGTCGACGTTTCGGGGTCTTCCACCCCTTCCTCAGGACAACAAGACATCTTGCTGTCCCGAGGAAGGGGTGGAAGACCCCGAAACGTTGACAAATTGATTGAATAAAGTCCCTCGCTTGAGGGTTTCATGTCATCAGCCTCCGAGTGCCGCCTATGATTTCAAGTATATTCTGCATTGGGGGTGCTGTCCTCCTGGAGGGCACCGGAGCAAGATAGGACTGTTTGTCCACTGACACAGAGTGAGTGAGTGCCGGAGTACCGTTTCTCTCTCTCTATATATATATATATATATATATGCAGCCTCTCAAAATTCCACCAGGATCTTATAAAAGGGGACCAGCACACCGAAAAGTACCGAAAGGTTAATCCATTTAAGCATTAGTAGAAGCCATCCTGCTATGTTTAACAGACTGTATACAGTTACAGGTCTTATCATGGACAAATGGTCAACAGTACACGTTTGTTAAGGGTTAGCTATATTAATGTGTGCAGGATATCGGCTTTAAATAACAAAAAAATAATTCACCAATCCCATTCAACTGGGCCTGCCGTCCCTCCGGTCTCCACTCATCAGCATCTGTCCTGTGGAACCCAAACTTCCATGACCCAACATAGGGAATGAAAGCCAGTTCCTCTGTACCGTAAGTGACGTTGCGGGACACAAACATGAGAAACAGGGAATGTATGTTTCCCTCATCCCAGATGTGACGTCGTGGGAAATAGCAACAGTGTAAGCATATAATAAAGCTAAAAGACACCCCAAATATAGTGTAAACACAAAACAAAAATACACAAAGCAGCGCCAGCATATCAACTATAATATTTACAAATACAAATATATATTGCTACTTGTAAAACGTACAATAGTATGCAAATACCAAAATAAAGCGCATAAATTACAGACACAGAATCGGCATAGTGGTTAAGGTGTAATGGGTCTATAGAAAAAATAATTTAATAAAAAGATGGCACTAGGTCCAGCGGCTCAAGCAAGCTTATCACATAAAAATCATAAATATGAATTAAATTAGTTCCTCGTTTGGGCCGTGCAGTGAGATAGGGGTATAAGCCCTCATTCAGACCCACTCGTGAGCGGCTGTCCGCTCGCAAGTGGGTTGATGGTCTGCACTGCGCATGCGCACGACGGAGGGAGCTCCGTCGTGCGCATGCGCGAGACGCGACGAGCGAAGGACTTTCCTTCGCTCGTAGTGTCTCATCAAAGGGGGCGTGCTGTCAATGTTGACTGACAGCACGCCCACTTTGGTGGGTGTGCCGGGGGCGTGCCTGACAGACGGAGGCGTTCCCAAGGGAACGCCTACCGTCTGAAGCCAGCCCCACTGACATCACTAGTGATGTCAGTGGGAGTGATTTTGGCTCTGATAGAGGCAAAATCACTCCTGGCCTTGCGGTTGAAAAACTCAACCGCAGGCTTCTGCTCGCAGTTTCGATGGTCGTAATGGTCAAGACCATCGCGACCATCAACCTGCACGCTCGTATATGCTGTGGGTGGTGACCCACAGCTATACGAGCGTCCAGGAGGACGCTCCATATTAACGGAGGTGGGCGCTGATTCAGAGCGAGCGCTCTAGTCAGAGCGTCCGGCTCTGAATCAGGGCCATAGTTACTAAAGTGAGAGTTTTTAGAAGTGGAGATGTTGTCCATAGCAACCAATCAGATTCTATTTAACATTTAGCAGCTAGCTAGAATCTGATTGGTTGCTATGGGCAACTTCTCCACTTCTAAAAACCCGCACCTTAGAACATATACCCCATAGTGTACAAAATACACTAGCACTCACATTGCAAAAGTAGCCTATGTCTGTTTCCTCCACTGCAAAGTATGGGAACATGATCAGTTGGTATGAAGTTAAAGTCTAACATTGTATAGCAAAATGCGTTGGGCAGTGTGTGCTGCCACGAACCATCTAAGAGACATTTATCCTCCAGGAGCACTGTGCCTCCTACTGAGCAACTAGCAACTACCACCCCCTATGTGCACACACAGATACAAATAAACGTATTTGTTTCTTCCACCACCCATCCAGCCTCCAGTATTTCTGTTCTACAACAACACATCCACCACAACACACAGCCATCTGCTCCCCCCAACCTCCCCCCGTTTTTTTCCCTCCTCCCTCTCCCCACCAATACACACACACAACCAAGGAGCGCACGTACCCTCCAATCTTACCATATCTATCCCTGTCTTTTGACTGACTGGCCCATAGGCCAATCAGAACATGGGGGTGGGGCTCCACAGGTGCCTGGGGGCGGGGCTATGCTCCGTGTCCCGACACTTGGTGAAAAATCCATTTGTTATGCTTTTACATCGATGGAGGGAAACCATCTGGTTCTCCCCCATCAATGTCAAAAACATTCAACATTGATGATTTTGAATCATCGATGGTCGAAGGCCAGCCCTAATTGAAAGTGAAACCAGGGAAGGGAAAGAGCATGACAGAAGCCATGGTGTGCTGTAGAGTGTTGTAACTGAGGGTACAGAGAGCAGGGATCAGCAGCTGATTGGGGTAACAGTGGCTGTGAGGAGGAGACCCCTTCCATGTAAGGCAGCAGGACAAGAGAATCTGACATGACACAGATCTATTAAAGTTGCTGCAGCCCAAGGCAGAGGAGTACACTGGACAGGAACCCCAAGCTTTACAGCAAATGTCAAGTGAAAAGCTCCACAGTAAAGACTAAGGGGGTCATTCAGACCCGCTCGCGAGCGCAGGACGCTCGCAAGCGGGTCGATGGTGCCCTACTGCGCATGCGCACGACGGAGGGAGCTCCGTCGTGCGCATGGGCGAGACCCGGCTAGCGACGGGATAGCCGTCGCTCCGGGTCTCGCACCAAAGGGGGTGCTGTCGATGTTGATTGACAGCACGCCCCCTTTGGTGGGCGTGCCGGGGGCGTGGCTGCCAGACAGAGGCGTTCCCATGGGAACGCCTACCGTCTGAAGCCGGCCCCACTGATATCACTAGTGATGTCAGTGGGAGTGATTTTGGCTCTGAAAGAGCCAAAATCACTCCAGGGCTTGCGGCAGCGAGACCCTACCGCAGGGTCTCCGTCGCAAGCCCGATGGTTGCGATGGTCTTGACCATCGCGACCATCATCATGGACGCTCGCTATAGCTGTGGGTGGTCACCCACAGCTATGCGAGTGTCCAAGAGGCCGCTCCATGCTCATGTAGGAGGGCCCTGATTCAGAGCGAGCGCTCTGGTCAGAGCATCCGGCTCTGAATCAGGCCCTAAGATCAGTGAGCACACCCATTTACTACACACCAGGGAGCACCAGAGTTACCAGATCACGTAGAGGGATGAAGTAACGGCGAGCACCCGTGACTGGCACAGCCACGCGTGAAGGCAAGATATGGCTCATGTTAAAGGGAAAGACTGTGTTAGCAAGGGGATATCGGGAGTACAGCGCTTGCTAGCGCTACACCCGCCGCGTGTGCTGTCCACCCGAACACCCCCCACATTACCAGTGATTCCACCTCCGAACCACAAAGGAGACGTTACACGAGCACTACCGTGCAGCAGTGCATGTGAGCGCTATCCGACAACACTTAACCCACCACCCCTTCACTGCTGGGCAAGACTGTCAGTTACTACAGAACTGACAGTCGACACTATCCGTAACTTTACTCTGGATCCCCAAAAGGAAATCACATACAGCAGTATTTATTAGAAACAATGACAATGGCCCTCATTCAGAGCCGTACGCTCTGAGCAGAGCGCACGCTCTGAATGAGGGCCGGGCTCCATTTTCATGGAGCGTCCTCCTGGACGCTCGTATAGCTGTGGGTCACCACCCACAGGCTATACGAGCGTGCTTTTTGATGGCCGCGATGGTCGAGACCATCGCGACCATCGAAATTGCGAGCCGGAGCCTGCGGTTGAGGTTTTCAACCGCAAGCTCCGGAGTGATTTTGGCTCTATCACTAGTGATGTCAGTGGGCCGGCTTCTGACGGGAGGCGTTCCCGTGGGAACGCCCCCGTCAGGGAGGCACGCCCCCGGCACGCCCACCAAAGGGGGCGTGCTGTCAATCAACATTGACAGCACGCCCCCTTTGATCGGACACAACGAGCGAAGGACTTTCCTTCGCTCGTCGCGTCTGGCGCATGCGCACGACGGAGCTCCCTCCGTCGTGCGCATGCTCAGTGCATAACATCGACCCACTTGCGAGCGGACAGCCGCTCGCGAGTGGGTCTGAATCAGGCCCAATGTCCTATATCCATTTCTGAACTCATTCCTCAACCATTGGAACGTCATCCATTTACTTACCTGGATTTATAAGACTTTTTTCTTTTGGCATTGACAACTTATAAATCAATTTATTTATTATTAATTTTTACTCTATTTTCATTTGATTTTCATTTACCTTCTTTTAAAGATTTTTATAATTTTTTTTACAAAGAACTCCTTTTTTTTTTTTTATATACCCTCCCTCACTGTCATCCCTCCCCTTTCCTCCATGTTTCCCTGTATTTGTAGGTCTGTCTATCTTTAATGTGAGCCCATTAATACAATAAAATCCCACAATTTAAACTAGTAACAGAGGACCTCATTCAGAGCCGGTCGCACAGAGCATGCGGTCGGTCTGAATGAGGGGAGGACATCTTGAATTTTCAAGACGACTTCCTTTGCGGTGGTAAGGCTGTGGGTTAACACCCACAGCCTTACGACCGCCTAAGGTGATGGTCGCGATGGTCAAGACCATCGCGACCATCGGGGCTTACGACAAGCCCCGGAAGCCCTGGAGAGCTTTCGGCTCTGTCTGAGCCGGAAGCTCTCCACTGACATCACGAGTGATGTCAGTGGGGCCGCCTCCAAATGGTAGGCGTTCCCATGGGAACGCCCCCGTTTGGCCTGCCACCCCCCCGGCCCGCCTTCCAAACGGGGCGAGCTGTCAATCAACATCGACAGCTCGCCCCCTTTGGATCGAGACCCGCTACGACCGGCGCTGTCGGTCGTAATGGGTCTCACGCATGCGCACGACGGCGCCGGCGCCGTCGTACGCATGCTCTGTGGGGGGCCATCGACCCGGTCCGAGCGCATCGGCGCTAACGACCGGGTCTGAATGACCCCCAGGGTCTCTTTAAAGTTATTTTCATTTCACCATAAGACCGTACATTATTAGGACATACAGTATATGGTTTATGTCACACCTTTCTTTTTAAACAGACTTAAAATCCAAAGGTGAGCGCATGGTAGATAACCTGATTTTCAGTGAGCGCATAGCCTCCATAACAACAGAACTCTGGGCCTGATTCAGAGCCGAACGCTCTGACCAGAGCGCTCGCTCTGAATCAGGGCCCTCCTCCATGAAAATGGAGCGTCCTCCTGGACGCTTGCATAGCTGTGGGTGACCACCCACAGCTATAGCAAGCGTCCATGATGATGGTCGCGATGGTCAAGACCATCATGACCATCGGGCTTGCGACGGAGACCCTGCGGTAGGGTCTCGCTGCCGCAAGCCCTGGAGTGATTTTGGCTCTATCAGAGCCAAAATCACTCCCACTGACGTCACTACTGATGTCAGTGGGGCCGGCTTCAGACGGTAGGCGTTCCCATGGGAACGCCTCCATCTGGCAACCACGCCCCCGGCACGCCCACCAAAGGAGGCGTGCTGTCAATCAACATCGACAGCACGCCCCCTTTGGTGCGAGACCCGGAGCGACGGAGAGCCCGTCGCTGTCCGGGTCTCGCGCATGCGCACGACGGAGTTCCCTCCGTCGTGCGCATGCGCAGTGGGGCAACATCAACCCGCTTGCGAGCATCCTGCGCTCGCGAGCGGCTCTGAATGACCCCCTCTGTAATCTCAGGGCATCCAGCATACTGCTGTACAGTGAGGGAAGTCTGCAGCAGGATATACAGCAGTAGTGTATAACACAGATCTGTGCAGTGAACCCACAGGCAGGGACAGTGACGCCATTTTGGATACCAGCCACAGCACCCTGTATATAGAAGGTGCTGTGGACCAGACAAAACACTGCACGTGAGGCTGCACTTCCTGGGACAGGTAATTGTAAAGCGGGTAGCACCACGGGTGGAGGCTAGTGTGGTGCAGGGGGCAGAGTAACAGATATACCACTGGCTGGTCCACCACTGTCCAGCTAGAACTACTGTACAAACGCGAGGCCCTGCCCCTTCTATGCTCCTCTCTATGCCCCGTCTCCCCTGCCTGCTATCTGAGATCAACGCGGCCATGGCCATTCATACCCGGTGGCACCCAACCCCTTCTCCTGTCCCTGCTTACTTCTCTTGTCCCCAGCCCCCCTCCACCTCCTCCTGTCAGTGGCTCCTCCTCTACATATATACGTATTTCATATATATATATATAGATATATATATATATATAAATAATATTGCAGTTTGATAGGGGCCCCCACATGTTTGTTGCCCAGGGGCCCCCACAGACCTTAATCCGGCCCTGATACCAGTAGTACAGTTCAGTGTCATCTATAAAGTTTGTGCACCAACGATAGGCTGTACAGTGGATTCTAAGTACTCCCAGGGACATTGTGCTCTCTATTGATTTTATAGTTGAACCGTTAGAGATTCTGTGAACTTTAACTGTAACTTGTGATATTCAGCTTAACTACCTCTAACACAATAGAGGGAGCAGGTTGGCATTCATATGTTTAGTCTGAGGTTTTATTAGGAGTATACAGTATGTATGGACTGAACTTAAGATACTCTCTATATGTACCTTTTGCATTGCAACAATATTGCATGTTCTAATGTTCATTTTGAATTGTCCTAGTGGAGAAGTGATCCAGAGTAATAAACTTCCAATTTCTTTATATTGGTCTGGTTTCTGTGCTGGGTTCTGGGCGGTCCCCTGTTTCTCTGCCGTGGTAGGAGGATTCTAGAAGAGGAACGGCCCTAATCCATACAGTCACAAGCAGGTACAATCCACGCACTGACATCCCACCAAATTGGGGGTGTTACACCTGATTTAGAGATGGATGCAAATTCTGTTGCAGCATCGGACGCAGATCAGTTGATTATCAAAGTTCTGAGTAACCCTATGGCCTCGGCGAATTGCCATTGGAACTGAGATTTACAACTGGGTATGTGATCACATTCACAGGCTGAGACATGCCCCAATTAGGGTCGTGACATGCTTGATTTGAGTTACCCCTCTCCCCAGTTGCTGCTTATAAACGGTCCCTGTCTGTCAATCACTTTGCGAATAGAACCTCATTGCGAGCGACAACAGTATTCCATCAGAACGCAGGCACCATGTGACCCGGTGCATGTGCAGTAATTGCAACATCGCACATTTGCAAACACATCGGCATTGCATCGAACTCTAATTCAGGCCCTGTGTCCTGACATTTTTACCACAAAATAAGGACTTTCCCTCCCTTTACACCTGCTAAGGGGGTGCGCACAAAAAGTGTACATTTTCTCTGAAAAATCAATGTGAGTTTGAATTGAATTGCAAATGGAATTCTCAGTGTGAGTTTGTCAGGAAGACGGCTCGCAGGACCCAACTTGCACCTAATTGGATTGACCCCTTTATGTAATAAACAGGTTGATATGGACACTGTATCGGTGTAACCACTAACCATTAAAGCTGTTGCTTCCAGAAATAGTGAGGAGCTTGCCATTGCCTTATGCCTATTCAAGACTGTTAATAGTGCCACAGAGGGCGGTATATGATGGTTTTGGGGCATTCACAGTCAAACATATATTGCCACTCTACTTTTTGCCAGAAGCCATTTAACCTACCGGTATTTTTTGGTCTGTTAGAGGAAACTGGAGCACCAGGAGGAAGCACCTGGAGAACATACATACTCCACAGATAGAGCATAAGGTTATAAATAATCAAATAAAAAAATTACATTGCTCTGTTGCTATGCACTTTGGGGCTCACAGCCAATTAGTATATATATTTTTTTCTATTTATTACATGTATATTGCAATCAAAATGTACTTTGCTGAATTATACTGTAAATATATGTTTTAAAGTAGCACACATTGGCCCGTATTCAATTTCAGGCGAAAAGTCCAGACTTTTAGCCTCCTTCGCCTGTTTTCCAGGCGGAAAAGTATCGCGCGCGTGCCCGATTATCCCCATATTCAATTTCAAAGGACGCGAAATCGGTACTCAGCGAAACTGGGAGCTGCGAAAAAAATGGGAATTTTCGGGAAAACATCCTATCACCCCCCTAAAGATGTCCAGACATGGGGGATCACTATGGGTACCCCCGTTTTTGCCTGCTGAAGGGAAGTCAGGTTTTTAAATAGCTGCGGCAGGTGCATAAATGCAGCTTTGAGAAGGTGATGAAGAATAGCATTTAGCAATTTAAAAAAAAAAAATGAACTATGCCCATCAAATTTGTGTACATGATAATGGGTGCAAGCATATTTTTAAGTCCCTAAAATGATTTCTTCAAATTCTTCAAAAATGCACCTACCACTACTACCCGCAATGAAGAAAACACCTGCCGCATACTTAGGAACCCCTCTGGATTGAATTTAGCTATTTTAGAAGTGTGGTCCCTATTTTTTTTTTTCTAACCCGATATTTTTTTACTTTTTTTTAACACACATTGTTTTTAGGGGGCATTCCCAGGGGTGCAGGCTATTTTTTTTAAGCCTGCACCCCTAAACCCCGTTTCTGCACTTTTTTTCACCAGCTAAACACTGGAGAATCACATCGGTGAAAAGTCTTTGTAATTGAATACGGGGATAATTACAAAAGTCGAAAATGACGTCATCGCCGATAAATTATTGCCGATAATGGGTTTTTGCCTGTAACTGAATATGGGCCTATGTGATAAAAGGCACACAGGGATCAGCCTAGTAATTATATTATCAAGTTGGCTGCAAAATGATAAACAATGCATGCTTTTCTTCATTTTGAAAACTATTTTAAAGCAGAACATCTAAGCCACACGGGTAGTTTCTGGGCAGAATCTTGCCACAATTTATCCAAATGAGAGAGGGTGGAGTGATGACCAAGAATGTCCACAGGCGGCATTTGGGCAAGGAACTACCCATCAACCTTTATACGCATGCACAGTAAAGGTGGGTACACACCATGCAGATCTCTCTCTTGACACACCGTCGCACCAACAGTGCAGCCGATCAGGTAAGCTATACATACTTACTGATCGGCCAGTTGACATGTCAGCGCTGACATCAGAACTCGACGCTGACATCACAACGATGTCATTCACAGACATTTTGGGGGTACACACTCGCCGACCTGATTTCGATATATATCGGCTGATATATAGCCCAGTGTGTGTACCCAGCTCATCTATCAACTGGTAGAATCACCATTTAGGAGGCGCTATTCATCCTGCCCCTGGCACCTGAATAACAAAGGATTGTCTTGCCACAGGATACAATGAGACTTTTGATTTCCAGAACAGTAGCTGATACATGTGAAAGGAATAGTCATCCAATGAGCTGTGATTAAGGGGTCTATTTATCATCATTTACTGTCATTTATACAAAAGCAGGTGAAAAATAATATGTCATATCTCCTGGTTACAAATGTGCCTCAATAATTTCCACAATCCCATACTAGAAATTATGATATTTATCAAGTTCCGAAAATGCTTTTTCTTCGGAACTTGATTGAGAAACTGTACGCCACCCTGAGATGACACCCAGCTCCCAATAATCTTCACAGGCTGCTGCTTACAGGGCAAGCTTGTGAAGATTTACATGCCAGCCCAGCCACTGCAGCCAGCAGAGAAATATGAGCACTCCAGGGCACCGTAGACATGTGGCCACACTGCTTCTGCTTGACTCACCGGCAGAAAACAGTCAGAAGGACACAGATGACAGGAAGCAGGGCCGTAGCTAGAGTAGTGCGGCCGGTGCCATCACACAGGGCACCACAGGTCAGGGGGCGCTGTTTGGGCCTGTCAAATCTGTTTATTATCATTCTTGCTTGTAGCTTCCTCTTATTTCATCCCCAGCATCTCCTGGCCTCTCCTATCTCTTCCCTGGCCCTTCCCCATGAAGTCTTTCCCCTTTTTTGGGTGAATTATGTCCCTTTGAAAAACGAGGGGGGCGCCAATGCTCTTTCTGGCACAGGGCACCAAAAAGTCTAGTTACGGCTCTGACAGGAAGCGGGGGGGGAATGCAGCGGTGGCGGGGTAAGGATCGGACACCCGCATAGCTGGGGAGGGGTGGGGGGGATCTAGATGGGACGCTCCCAGTGGCCCCGGGGTTGGAGGGTAGGAGGTAGGGGGACGAATCCGACATGGGGGGGTGAAAGTCAGCAGTGAATAGAGAGGGGGGCCAGACGCAGTGAGGACATCCTTTGGGATACCTCACCTGTAGGGGGAAAAGTATCACTTTTCTGAAAAGCTGAAAAGATTTTTTAAACTCGCATCGAGTTTAAAACATAATTATCACTAGTGATAATTATGTAATGCTGAATAGGCCCTAATAACCCAAGAGTGGTAGCACTGGAATTCAGAGAATAGACTTCTGGGGTTGTTTTCCTCAGGATCCAGGATATTCTCATTGGCTTAGTTGAGGATCCTGATCCTGTGAAATCTTAAATCTTAGTGGAGTTTTTTTTAAGTATTTTCCCTTTCTTTATGTAAGTGTCTTTTCCATAAAGATTTCACATTGTATATATTATGTTCTGTTAACGCCAAGCTCAGACACTGATACATTGTAATTACCATGCCAGACAGGAGCTGCAGTCAGTAGTTGTTATCTGATCCACAGAGTCAATCCCAGCATGATTTATGGTTGCATCAAGTGGAAAGTTACTACTAATTGTTACAGTGTAATTGTTGAAATGGAAAATTGCAGTCTATAGAACCCCACAAAAACACTTTTTAACCCTTTTCTTCAATTTATACATATTTTTATTTTTTTTTATTTAAACTTAAAAAAAAACAAAAAAACAAAACAAAACTAATTTACTAGATTTGAACATATTTTGTGTTGTGATGTTTAGTTCACAACCTATTGGCATAATCTGTGCAATCATACAAACACGATTAACAAAACAGATAGCATTTTTTGGGCTGTGCAAACATGTTATTTACTGATATGAGGTAGCTATTAAATGCACATTTAAATAAATGCCTGAACTGCATGCTCTGGGAGACAAACTCTCCTTTTCTTATTTCCTCATAAGATATCAGAGAGTTAGCTCCTAGATAATGTGCCCATGATAAGGATCTAGCTGCCTGTCATTCCTCTAGTAGGTCAATTTACACGCATAATGCCATCTGGTATCCCATAACGTTTACATTGGATGTGATCTACTGATACTCCATCCCCTGGGCTTCCATTTAATAATATCTTGTAAGAAGACCTGCCATTGGGATTAGTTTTCCGAATCACAGGCACCTCAGAAAACTCCTATTAATTGGAATGCTAGCAGTGTAATGAGCTCCTGATCAGCTCCTGCTAATGATACAACCTTACACTGCTTTCACTTTCCTCTAATCTTCCACCTGTTTGTTTCAGTTTTCCAGGGAACAAAAAAATAATTTACAAGTAAGATTGGTTGATTATAATTACTCATCTTTTATAAAAGGGAATTATTACTGCATGTTGTCAACACAATATGAAATGGGTTCTGGGTTATATCCTAGCTATCATAGTTAAAATAACAACAAACTGCGTTAAATGCTTGCAACTGTAGAAAAGCAAGAAAAATAGTCACAAAACAAATTCAGCAGCATAAACAAATAGAATGTGGTAAGGTAATGAAAAACACTTTCCATGTAAAAGCAAATTTATTTCTGCAATATGAAGCTATTAGATCATATATATATATATATATATATATATATATATATATATATATATAATGGAGATTGGCACTCTGGAATCCCTTATTTCTGAATGGTAAGGGTGCCTTCCTCAATGGGAAAATATATGTAAGTTGCTCCCCACGGGGATACATGTACAGTTTTATAAGGGTTTTGTATGAAACAGTGCAATTCAGTATTAGAATATTCACAAGGGAAGAACTATCATTGTTGCTGCTAGTCATTTGTAATAAAAATTTAAAAAAACAGAGTGTGCGCATATAGTATGTATAGTGTGTATATATTTATTGTAGGACAATGAAATTAGGTGCTATTGGTAAATCTGTCTTGTAATGGTGGGATCCACCCATACAAGTTTAAAAACGGGTACAACCCCACCTAACTTCTTCCCAGAGAATACAGTCCAGGTGAGGCTGTGCTAGCCCAGCCAGGCCAATGGGCTATACCTTGTTGCAACATTTGTCACACAACTGCTAGATGATTCAAGGAAATATATAAAGTACCAAAAGGTCAGGGGAAAAGAAGTGACACAAGAACTTAGAAGATAAGACCACCAGATGACAGAGGTGTCAGGGTGGTGTTCTTGAATGTGGTGAAAGGCCTTGATGAGGAAAGTGAAAAGGGACTTTGCATGAAAATGCCTCATCCCAAGTCACTCACCCCAGGGGATGTGAGTTGGCGAGAGGGATATGTAGTAGAATGAAGATAGGTGGAGTTGGTGAGCCACTGAATCTGTGCTGTGATGGAGGGATATGCACATGAAAGTTTAAAAATTGTATGACCACACCTATCTGCTGTCCAGAGGATACAATCCAGGAGGGGCTGTGGTAGCAAAGCCAAGCCAGGGGACCAGGAGGCCAGAAGGCCAGTCGGCCACACCTGTAAGAAGCAGGGAAGACTCTGTGACTTTGTGTGAAGTTGTGCGCAAACTAGCTGCACTGCTAGGGCTGAAGAAATGATGTACAGTAGTACCCTGAGTGGGGGCCAGGTTGCTACTTATTTTTTGTTGATGCATGCTGACAATACTAAAGCATAATTTTGATTGCTTCAACCAGGACAAGTTGCATGGTCCCCCTTATTTAAGCAAAAACTGTCAAAAACTGAGCAAAATACCCTAGAATGTCACTATAAAATATATATATATATATATATATTAGGGGTGAGCGGGTTCGGATTTCTGAAATCCGAACCCCCCCGAGCCCCCCCGATCCGAGTCCGATCCGAGTCAGGCTCGACTTTTCCCGCCTGACTCGGATCTGAAATCGAGGCAAAACGTCATCTTCCCGCCTTCCGAGTCTCGCGGGTTTTGGAT